>VZRU01019628.1:1285407-1309484 GCA_013398155.1 Pedionomus torquatus | reverse complement strand
AAAAAGGAAGACCCACCATAGTTCTACTTTAATGTGACTTTTACATATTTGGTCTTTAATGCTTGGTTGTGTGTGTTTTTTTTTTTTCTTCGTATTGTACTTAAGTAGTCATTAGTATTTCCATATGTGTTTTGCTTTGAAGGCATCATTCAGAAATGCATTAGTCAAGAATCCTTTGCAGTAGATGTTACTTAAAAATGGTCCACTAATCCAAAATAAGGTGAAGATATATCTTTAAAGATATCACTACTTTGCTGCAGTCAGAAGATTACCCAATGTTCAGGTATTAATGTCCACTGTAAATTCAATTAATTAGCAAGTAATTTGAAGAGAAATGCAATTACTGTTCATTAATTACTCATTATTATTAGCAACTACTGAGGTGTGTATTAAATACAAAACCAAGTATAATTGCTGTAGTTTTAACTTTCTTTTTAATTATCTTATCTTTTGGCATTGCTTTCTGTTTTACATCAAGATGCAGCTGTGATCCTGAAAAGGCTGAAGCATGTGCTTAACTTTATGCGTTAGGAATATTAAGAGTCTTCTGTGAAAAGCGTTTTAATTTGTGACCTTGTCTGTGTGCTTGTATTTGAGTTTGCCACTTCTGTGATCAGATCTCTCTAAGATACCTTATAACTTTACTGACCTTAACTGCCTAAATTTTATTTGAGCTCAGGATGCCTAGAAGTCAAATCTGGCATCCCATATTAATGACTAGAGGATAGTGATAGGTGAAGTAATTTTAATCTTCTACATTAAATAATTTTTTTAAGATAATTTTGTGACATTAATGAAGTTTTGGACAAAAAGTTGTATGTTAGGAAACCGTGAATTTCTCATTAATACACCCCTTACTGGCATTTTCACCTCTTGATCGGATAAAGTCACTGGCAGCTGTCTCCAGAGGATTGCCCTCAGGGTCGGAATTGCATCAGAAATTTATTCAGGATCTGGGATCTTTTTCTGCTTCGCTAGCTGCCTAGCATATGGAATATCTGAAGCCAGCTTAAGTCCTTTCTTTGCTTATTTTTTTACCAGGAATCATGAAAGAATAGCAGCTTTTTTGCAGGAAAGAATGTGTGAAATTTCTGTCTAACTTTCAGAATAAGGGTCAGAAACCAGATAGATAGTAGGCATACATAGTAGGAGAATAAACTGATATTTCATATTGCATGACAATGATGGTACCTAATGGTTCTGATAACATTTGATGTTGTGGTTCTACTAACATATCTGCATGAAGCACCCCATACTCTTGTCTGCCTAATGATATCTGCACAATGTGACCCTGAAGAGAGATAAGAATTGTCAAATCGGCGGAGAGTGATAGAAAACACCCAATCAGCGTTAAACATTCAAGGGGCACCCCAAATTTTTGCTGAAAAAAGTGGTAACTCAGTGGCCTTAGACTGTGCCTGAAAAACTTCCTGGGTGGCCAGATAGGAGGACTGGGGAGCAAACTTGTTTTTGTAGGCAGTGGTAAAATTCCAGGAGATAAATCAAAGAATTTGCCTATATCTGTGCAAGACCTCAGGGCCTGAGTTTATGAATTCAAGTATAAAGACCTTGTTCTACTGTCTCCAAAGCAAGCAGAGCTGTTGGTCATTATATGTAGTAATTATTTGACATAATATATGTAGTTGCCAACTAGAAAACTAATTTCTACTTTTCAGAAAATTTCCCAACTTTCTTTGTGTTATAATCATCTATATTTCCTGCAAAAGATTCTGGAGATATATTTATTTAGTTTCATAAACTTTATTCAGGAGTCGGGAACTGCAGCCTGTAGATTTTTAAGATAAAATTTTCGTTAGATTTCCCCTGTGATTCATCATTACTGTGATCTGCCTTGTAAAGTTGAATAAAAATTACCAGGAGAATTTATTTTGAGGAACTTTTTCATTAAAACCTAACATGGTTCACTTGTATGTTTTCTGCTTGACCCAGATATCGTGTATTGCAGCGTAGGTGTTCACATGAAATCTCTGTTTGCAAACGCTGTATGCGTGAAATCTGCCTTATGCTTAAAACGGTGTATTTGATGCCATAGAAGGCATTGATTATCATGGCTCAAAAATGAGTTCTGTTGGCTCCTCTGATTTCTATTCCTGCCTTGTTTTAAGGCCAGCAGTTAGTCTGCTTAGACCCCTGGAGCCAAAATCTTGGCTTGTTTTTGAATGGAGAGATGAATGAATCCACCAAATTTCCACATTTTTTTTCAATTCTGTCTGCATAAGTCCATTTTATTTCACTGCTTTGTACCCCACTTGACTTGGAAATATCTGGAGGGTTTGTACTTTTATAAGTGTAATGGTATAAGCAGTCTGTTTCACTGTAGCCAAACTTTTGTGAATGTTTTAATATAACACGTAAATTCATAAACAGTTGGCTCTGAAGTTTAGATTAGTGGGGCGTTTGATTCTGGGGTCTCTACAGCTACTAAAGACAAAAATGACCAAAAAATAACAAAAATAAGTCTGACACTGAATGGATAAACCTGAACAAAATCTCTTTGATTGGAGCCTTTGGGATAACTGCCAGGCTGGACTTTGAGATGTTTAGAGTAGGTTATGCGTTGATTGAGGAGAGGAGCGTGAAAGGTACAGTTTTAACACCCCCAACCTATGCCAAAGTATGCAAGAAAGTGGGGACTGCTGTTTGGACAGGGGACAGATCAATTAAATCTTTTAGGACAGGATGCTTTAAAATGCATGTTTGTAAGTTAAGACATAACCTAAACATTTTAATAGCAAGAGATTTTGAAGTTTTATCCACCAACTGAATTCCTGGTGGGGAATCAACATTGAAACAGACTATCCTAGGTCTTCAACAATTCATTTCTTTTCAATCATGTAGCTCTTCAATTGGTTGAGCACTTAAAATTCCTTCTTCCCCCCTGCTAATTATAGACTGTAAGGAGATGTGGTGATGTAGCTTTTCTTTCGGTTTCAGAACAGATATAGTTTGACTGCTTTATTCAAACACATTTGGAATCTTTTAAATATAATAAATAAATCCAGGCAAAATATCATGGTTGAACTGTAATCTTAACTAGAAATGCAATTTTACCATTTTGATTCCCAAACTCCTAAACAAAATAAAACATTAAAAAGGGTTTATTATTTAAGGAAAGAGACAAGACATAGACAAAGGAAAAACCAAAAGTAGTTGCCATTCTTTTCTCTGGCTCTTACAATTAAATAATTTCTATGTTTCAGTAGTTTTATCAACAGTAAAACCTGGAATAAAAATCAACTGTTGCACATTTTGTTTGTAAATTTGCTCTGGAGTTAGAAAATATAAGCATGTTGCTAAATTAAAGTTTTGACCAAGGGATATTTTTTAGTATGGAAATAATGCATGATTCACTAGATGGAAGAAGTTGGTTGCCTGAAATACTTCCAGAAAATCTAAAATAAAATTTGACATGAAAATGTACACTTGAAAAGTTATTTCTTGCTTTGCTTTACACTATCAGCAATGTTTAACTTTTGATAATATTGCTTTGGGTTATATTTTAAAGTAAAAAATATTTAATGTGAATTTTAATTTTGTCTGTGGATTTTTTTCATAAAAAACGTTAGGACATTTGACCAGTTTTCTAGTGTGAGATAGGTAAAATGTCACAACAGTACAACCTATTTAGAAAGTAATTTTTGTGAAGTACTGTATTGTGCCATCTAGGTCAGCACAGCAAGCACTCAAGCAGGTAAGTGGTCCTACCAAGGGCTTGTTGACAGAAATATCATGAATGCCAACAGAGGAGAAATACCTCAGTGAAAAAAAAGGCTTTAGGGAGGTGAAACAGTGGAGCTAGTGCAAAAAAAAAGAGGTGAAGTACACTGTCTGTTCTGATAAAAGCAGCAACCAAATCAGTTCAGTAATTGTAAAGTCCTTATTTGTTGGTAAAATTAGAGGTAATAGTTTATGTAGAACAGACAGGACAAAAGCAAAGTTGTAAAGAGATAATCAGGATGTTGTAAAAGTCGTAAAGAGATAAAAAGTCTGCTTTGAGATTCTGGAAATGAGAAAAAGGCTGAATTATATGGGAAAATTTGAATGAAATAAGGATTTATTTTTAAGACTCTTGAATAAAATTACCAAAGATGCATACAATGAGATGGTAAGCTAAATTCTACTTTATTAGATAACTTAAAGTCTAAAGTAGCTCTTTTGAATTCAATAGAAACAAAAGTTACCAGTTAAATTTTTGGTACCATAATAAGCATGTAAGCTGTTTACTTAAACTAGCTAGCACAGTAATGTAATACATAAGAATTTGAAGTTTTCTATAGAAAATTCATGTATGGGTGTACTGGTCAGTACTGAGTGCTGTAACAGTGTCTAGACATAAATTGTCAGACTAAAATTCAAACACTGAAGTGCTTTGGTCCTTGCCTACTGTCATTTGCTTGCATCCTTTCAAGGGAAATTGAGTTCTTTAATTGTTCCATGAAGAATTTTTAAGTCTTAGTTTTAAAATAACAGTTATTTAAAACTATCATTAGTTATCATTTTGGCTTTGTTTAGCATGCATGAAAGTGGAACAAAGATAGCATGGAGTAAGCCAGAAATAATGCCAACTACTTCTTGTAATATACCTCTCTCATAATGTCAAACTACTGTATATTTCCTCTGGTATTGTCATGCTGCTCTGATGCTCACAAGCATTGCTGGTAGACACAGCAAATTCTGCTTTTTCATATTACTGTTTTTTTCTCTGGTGTTTGTAATGATGTGTACATACAAGAAGTCCTGAACTGGAAAATTTCTTCTTCAATTAATGCGGTCAGACTGCAAAGAGGATATTAGGTAGGCATGTAAAGACACTTTCTGTACATTGCTAGAAGAGATATGTAGATATCACGTCTTTGAATTCCAGACTCCTGCGTTATTCTTGATTGTCTGGATGGGAATCACAGCCAGCTACCTGGGTGATGCAAAAGCTACCTGAGGCAAAATATTAATTCACCTATGCAATTATTGAGCCTTCTATAAATTTGTTATTAGTTTTTTATTATATAGGTAATACTAAAATGCCTTGGGCATCCTTGCATAAAATAGGTAAAACAATATTAAGTTACCACCATAACAACAAACTCTCTTTCAGTCTATGTGTGTTGAGGGACTCACTTTGGTCCAAGTTGCTGTAAAAACAAGGTTCTTCTCTAAGATTTTTATGAAGTTCATTGATTCTAGACAATTTCAGGCACATAGTGGAACCTGGCCCAAAATTAAGAGTTTCTATTGGAAAATTCTCTAATGCTAGCCTCTTTTAAATTAAGGATGAGGCAGTTTCAATATTTGTACAAGTAATAAAGATGAGACTCTCAAATTGATGTCATTCACATTGTTTGGGATCGATAGATATTCTACATTGTCTTGCATTTCTGAATTAACACAAAGTATGTTTCTGTGTGGAGTATGTTGCCATAACCTGATTTTGGGAAAAAGAGTGATCATAGAAAAAATGACAACTGAAATAAATGACTGAAATTCCCTGGCTAGTTGCCCATGTTGAAAGCTTGCTTGGGCTCAGCTGCTGGTTCACAGCAGCTGCGGGATCTGGTGCAGCTCCTGTGTTAGTAACGTGTCTAACAAATGGTAGGAATAAATGCTGCATAAAAAGGAAAGATAGCCTTTTCGGTATATAAGCTGACTTCTTCCTTCGAGTATATTGGCATCGTTTGAGTTTTCTCCTGATTCAACATCGGCCAGCTGACTGTCTGCCTGATCCTCATCTCCCTCTGACAGTGGCCTAGATAATCAATAGCACTGGCTACATGAGGAGAGGCTTAGATGGCTGGCTGTGACTAATGGCTCAGTCTGTACAATGTGCGAGAACAAATAAAAGAGCATTTTAGAAGTCTCTGTGTAGCTTCTCACATCTGAAGTACTAGTGTTTTCTGGATGTTCAGAGACCTTCTGTACATCTCCTTTGTAAAGAATACATGGAATTGTGTTTTAGGTTTATATATATTATCTACTTCTAGTGATGCTTTGCAATAAAACCCTGGTACAATTTATCACTCTACTTTCAGAAAAAGGTTATGTAATGAAGTATGTTATGGGAAATAACATATTTCTAAGAACATACATCAATTTTAAAAAGAAAAGATTTGGAAGTGAGTAAAAGATACATCAAACTTCATTGAAAGTTGAAGTTCAGAGGTAGGACCAGCAATGCAGTAGGGGAGGACATTTGTGAGTAAAAGCTCATAAATAATTTTCCAGGAAAAAAGGGTTACGGAACATGCTTGCAGATTGATGTGTAATTTGTATTTGCAGCAGGTGTCGCTTGAATGGGGAGGGTGGTTCATGTCCATTCTAAACTGCATCTTTAGGGCCATTGGGCTGATCTGAGAATGACACATGAACTGTCAAAGTTGACAGCTATAAAATGAGAGATGATAGTGTCTGCGTGCTATTTGCTTCAAATGAATGCACTGTTATTTGACAGTTGTATTTATTCTTCTGTGAGATTTCTGAACTAGAGCTAGCTGATACATACGATTCAGAAAAATACCATATCCTATTCAGCATGGTGGTGCTCTTGTATGTAGTTCAAAGAAATATGAAGTTTTATTGAAGTGGATAATCTTCAAGTGAAAGTTTTATTTTGTTGGGTTGTTTGTTGTTTTTCTTGAGTAAATGAAAAATGAATTTTCCAGAAGAATCCAGGAAACCAAATTCTCATTTCAGTGACTCTAACAGTGATATAATTGTATGCTTCATTTCAACAATATGGCTGATCTCAGAGTAAATGTTATGAAGGAAAGGCTAAATTTTTTGCCTGCAGCCTCATTTTCCTTCCAGTAGACATATGCTGGACTGTACAAGTATATCTCATATTTGTGTAACACAGAGAGCACTGAATCCTATAGCTTATGCAGGGCAGTATTGAAAATTACCTATTAGGAATTTGAATCAGTATTTCTGAACTCCACATGCAGATATTCTTATCCTCATATCTTCCAAACAGATTAAACTGAGGACATGAGCATTTTTGCTCTGAATTAAATGTCCACTCATGAATTCATTCAGGGGTAGATGTATTCCAGTTCACACACATCTTCATTTCACATTACTGTTTAAATATAGCAGTTTTAAATGCTCTGTGTGATGGTGCGACCAAATAATACAGACATGAAATGTTTTTCCTGTGGAGAGGAAGGCAGTGGCTAACCCAAAGGAATTGTGGAGTTGGGCACAAGAACAGGAAGGGGATAATGGGACAGATAGGCAAGCAATTTCAGTGGAGCGATGTTTGTTCTCTTGCTCTCTGGTGTCAGCCAGGATTCCTGGAGTTTCATTGCCCTCAGCTGGCCATTCTTTTTCCTCTGGTACCCACCTGTGTTTTTTGATTCCCTTGGTGAGAGTGAAGGATCAGTCCTGGGGACAGTACCCTCTCGCTGTGACAGCTGTCCCTCCTGCAGGGCTTGTGGGACTGCTGGGCCCTCAGGCTCAGCTGGGCAGAGATTTAATTCCATGTGTCAAATGTTGTCTGGCTTAATTAACCTACTTCTACCCTTGATTGAATAACCCCTTTTTCTCTTTTGGCTGTCTCATTAAAAGGTTGAATAAAATCTGTCTTAATTTGTTGAACATTAGATTTCCCTGTCCTGAGGCATACTTTTTACAGAGAAAATTTGCACACACTTGTGTTCTGTTTTCTGTATTTGTGTGTTTTCTGTTGTCTTATTGCTCTCATTTTATATGCAGTGATGTATTTCCTTTTAGTAGATCATACGATACAATGTGAGGTTTGTATCTTGACTTCCTAATGCTTATTGTTATTACTGCATTCCCTTTTTCTCTCAATTGGGCACTTCTTCCCTGTGATGCCTAACATTGCATAAAGGATGTTTATTCTATTTCGTGACACTAAGAGCTCTCAATGCTTGTTTTTCAGAGCAATTTATTAGTTTGTTGAACTCACTGGTTCTAAAAACTCATTTTGCTGTGCTGGGCAAACTCTGCCCTTTACAGTTCTCCAAAATGTGCTGCATTCCTTCTATTCTAAAGCTTCTTCTATTCAATTCTATTTTCTTCTTTAGTGCTGTCTTTGTCTTTTCCTTCTGACTTTCATACATTTTTTTCTTGTCTCGTCTTCTATTTGACACAGGGCATTCACATTGTTCTCTTGTTTATACTTACTCCAATGTAGTGTTGTCTTTTTCTATTAAATGTATTTATTTTTTTAATCTTTTTTTTTCTTTAGTATCCTTTTTATATGATTGCAGTGATATTAAATGCTAAAGACTTATTTTCCCCTTAACTCAAGATAATTGATCCTTGGGACAAATTTGTCATCTACAGACAGCTCTCACTCCAAAAGGCAGTCATGATTTCTCTGGAGACAACAGAATTGTAGGTGGTTTGTTCTACCTCATATGTAATGATCAGCTGAAATTCACTTAATTAAGGAAATAATGCAAGAATTGATATGCCTGGGTTTTCATTTCATGTATTGAAAGCTTATTGTAAATTCAATAGTGTTTCCTCCATCATTAGCTGATGTTACCTTGCAATATAGAAGTAATATACCCCATCCCTGGAGGTGTTTAAGGCCAGGCTGAATGGGGCTTTGAGCAACCTGCTCTAGTGGGAGGTGTCCCTGCCACAGCAGGGGGGTTGGAACTCGATGATCTTTAAGGTTCCTTCCAACTCCAGCCATTCTATGAATATTAGCATACATGGCAATTCACTGTTATTTGAGAATGGTGATATTTTACTTCCCTTCTGTGCCCTGGTGAAGAGGATGCTATTTCTTGCAATGTATTGCCATTTAGGGAAGCTGTTGAGTGAGAGTACTACATCTCCTCTGCATCTGATCTCTCTTTGAAGCACAGACCAGAATTCAGGCTCTCTTTTGGTCTAGGTGGATTATGAAATCATCCTTCACAGACAAATGTATTATTGCCTGTGTAGAGGGTATTGCTGTGTGCTGAAGGGACAGTCACTTTCTGAAAATGTTTTCTCTGTACAGGTCACTACCATCCTACTTCTGGGTAAAATGTTTTTCACTTGTGTTTGGACCCCAAGGGCAGTGTCAAGCAATTGTATTTAAAAAATACGGAAGGTTTAGGAGTTTTTTAGATATTTGAAACTACTCTACATGGCAAAAATGTCCTAGAGTTCTAGAGTTCTGAACTATTCATCTGATTTTAGATCTTGCAACAGGCAGTAAAAGCCAGAAAAGGTGCTCTTTGAATAGATTCAATTATTTTCTGAAAAAGATTGCCTCAAGGAAAAATGCATACAGAGATGTAGCATATCAGGAAGTTTTTTAAGAAATCAGTTGCTCGGAGTCAAAACTCCTTCAACAAAATGAATTATTTTTGTTTCTTTACTTTGGAGTTCCCCATTTTTCACCGCTAACTTAACTTTCCTGTGTTTCTTAATGTCAAAAGTCAGCATGCTGATGCTCAATGTCTTCATTTTGTTTCCCAGTTCTCATTCTTACCATGTCGCTCTCAAAGGAGGAGGAAGCCCTTTGTTTAGGCTACATGTTCTAAGAGTGAAGAGTGTTTATAGAGTATTCATCTGTTTTTCTTGTCCATGATACATATGATGACATCACTGCATACTTTCATATGGCTTGGACAATGCGAAAGCAACAGTAAAAATGGAGAGAGCAAACAGAGCATGTTTTTACAATTAGCTACAGAACTTAAAGCATAGCTTTTGAGTTACATTAAAAAAAAACCAAACAAAAAACCTCACTGCGGTTCTGAACTCAAAGGATGGATCTCCCTATTTATTATTTCTCCCTCAAAGGATGGATCTCCCTATTTATTATTTTTATTATTTATTTATTTTCTCCCTATTAAATATTTCGTATTTAATGTCAAAAGCAGCTCTGCTCCCTCATTCTTCATTCTTTCTAGTACCATGTTTCAGTCAAAATTGTCCTGTCCAAACACACCAACTGCTATTATTGATACATTGATATCACCAAGTTTTGGAACATGAAGTCAAACTGACAGATAAAACCCCCTACATTTTGTCAATAGGATGACATATCTGTCTTGGTAACTACAGTACCTGCAGTCAGCCACAGGTGAAATCATTAAATGACTTGCTCAGGATGCAGTCAAAAATAATAAATAATTATGATAAAACAAACCTGTTGTGTTTTTTTTCTTTTTATTTAATGTTTAATTAACTAGCATGACCATTATGGTAAAAGGTATGTAGGCTTACGTGAAATGTATCTTACTGTTGGATGACATTCTAATTTACAGTTCTTACTGAATTAGCTAGGATAGCTAATTAGAAGTTAAAAACAAAATAAAATCTCACGTGGACATGGAGAGTTCCTACTTTACCACAGACCTTTCTAACAGTTTTAGGCCCAACAGTGAATGCAAAGTCTAGCCAGAGCTTGCCTTTTTTTTTTTTCCAGCCAGCCCCCCGCCATGAGTAGAGCTGAATAACAAGCTCTTTTATCTTGTGTTCATGTCAAGTGTTTTGCATTTCTTTCAGCCACATGAATCAAGTGGTTGAAATTTGCTTTTATTTCAGTAATTTGCTTTTGTTGACTCACAATAAATCTGGGGTTCTTCCTAAAACCTAGATCTTTTTCTGCTGCTCTACTAACATTTTTCTCATCTGCCAATACATTTGAACTTTCCCTCCAAATTGCATACTTATTTGAACTGAATTTAATCCTGTTCTTTTCAGACTATTTATCTTGCTTAAAAATACTGTTTTGAATTCTAAGTCTGTATTCCAAAGTTCTTGGACCAACTTCCAACTTCATGTCATTTGAAAAATTTTTAAGCATTCTCTTTAGTTAGTCATCTAAATCCTGAATCAAATGTTTAAATTGCACTCATAACAGGCCAGATTGTTGCCCCTTCCACCAAATTATCTTCCGAATATGACAATAACAAATACACTTTGAGAGCACAACTGTCTGAAAAGTGCATTCACCTTATGTTCATTTCATTAGGCCAGTATTCCTTAGAGGCACACAACATGGCTCAGCAGGTAACATGCTGTAGCTTATCTTTCTGTAAATCCCAATTGGAAGCTCTTGTGGATGATACGCTGCCCAAGAGTCCTAGATTGGTGTGGATGACCATGTTGCTTCTAAAACTACTTAAAGAATTTAGCTAAGATATCCTTCTTTTCCTCTTTTTCTCCTCAGCAATATAAAAGATGATTGTTTAACAGAATGGCTCTTATATTGAAGTTGACTATTTTTTTCTACATTATTCTGCTGTATATGCTTGTGAATTGATTGTTTTGTCACTTGTGTTAGCGTCTTTCTGGGCAGTAAAAACTAGGAAGTAATTCTATGGGTGTTTTTTTCCCCTCTTTTTCTCGGTTTTGAAAATAATTTAAAAATTTTCAAAAATATTTTCTCCTTCTCTTGTCCTTGGCACTCCCTTTGCTGCCACAGATCTTCAGAAATATGCAGAAATATGTTTTAAAGATTATTTTGATGTGGTTATTTTATTAGGTCCTTGAATACCCTATGGGAAATTTTATCAGGGTTTATTGAAATAAATGCATCTTATTCATCTACCATTCTTTTCCAAATATGACCCCAGCTTCTAATCTCATAGTTGAAAATGCTCACATCATACTGACAGCTCAAGTTAAACTTCCCGATGAAGTCTAAAATAAATAAGCAATTGACCATTTGAACCTTCTCTACCTTACCTACTGGTTTTTGTAAACTTCTTGTTAGAGTTACTTTGTATAAAAACTTTCTTATGGCTTGGTCCTCATATGTACTTATTGAATAAAGCAAATATTTGTGACTATGAATTTGAAACTGGATTTTGGTGCTAGATCTAAGGTGTCCTTTGGCCACGTATTCCTGATTAGTAAAGACAAACTTTGTATTGGCCTCTATTTTTTCAATGTCTTTGTAAATGTCATTGAAATTTTCAAGTCAGATTGCAATCATCTTTCATAAAACATTTTAAAAATGTGGCCTATGAATTATAGCATCATGAATTTGTTTAGAAAACAGTTAACTCTTACAGAAGAGAATGCCTATACTATTTATGATTTTAAAGATAAAGACACGGTATCCTCAATTTCATGTAGAAATGAGTTGGCACACTGTCTATGTTAAGGCCCAAAAATGTAATAGTCTCCTTGTGGTCTGACACTACAAGTCTGCATAAATCTTTTAGAAGTATCATTTTCAGAAGTTCTGCTGTCAGGAAGATGATGCTTATCATCACACTGCACATATTTGGAGAGCAGGGAATGGAGTTAAATTTTCTGTATTTTTCCCAAGTAGAGTTGTTTTGAAGAATCAATTGCATTTTCTGGCATGTGAACTGTACTATTTAATTTGATTCCTCTGAATTTACCAGTTCTGAAAAAAAAAAAAAAAAAAAAAAACCAAAAACAAACCAAAACAAAACGACAACAAACAAAAGGGTATCAGAAAGGCTTTGGTTTTTTTTCCTCCCAAGGTTAGAAAAATTAGAAGAAATAAATCATAAGGTGAAAAGGCCAGACTTTTACATCTAGCCTATAAATGATGCTGCAAATTTTTGTGACCTGTTGAATGAAAGGGTTAAACAAAGAATGTACACTGTTTGCTGTCTTTAGGCATTTGTGCTGTATCCATGGACTTATTTTAATGTAAATAGGCACCTCAACAGCTGTGTCCCCTTAAGCACATTTTATTTAGCAGCTGGGTTATACACGTCACTTGGCAGCCATGGATTTTCAATTTTTCCCTGTGCCAAGGGGGCAGCTGGAATAATTTGAGTGCTCATTAATTTGGGAGAAATATGAGCTGTGTAAGTCAGACAACGTGAGTCTTCTGTATGGTGTTGTACAAGGATAAGCGGATCAGGGTAGAAGCAATTTGCCCTGTCCCAAGGGGGCCTTCGTTTTTTAATAATCTGGTTATGAAAATTCTATTTCTTCACAGTTTAAAGAGTCTAATTAGAGCCTGTAATTTCTCTCATATAGCTGGAATGGATGAAGGTTAACGTTAGGCCTCCAGAGTCTTTCCACATTCATTTACAGGCTTAAATCAGGTAATAGTTTGTAGCTAATTAGAATAGCGTATTAAATATTAAGTTTGACTTGACTTAACTGTGAGAACACATGGATACTGTAGGGTGACAGAAATGATAAAGTAGAGCTAAATTTAGTTTTTAATCAAAGACAAACTTAAAGGCTGTATAGTAATTTTAATATTGACTGGTAACTATGACAGTCTGAGCAGCAATTCCCTTCACTTTGTTGAAATGTCAAGATAAAGGAATATGATGTCTATTTAATGTCATTGCTGTAACACTTTGATGGTTCAAACAAGTCATGGTGTATATACACAGTGTCTGAAGGATTAAATATTTTTCAGCATAGCAGATGGGTTTTATGTAAAATCTCATTTATTTTTCTATCCACTAACAGCATTTTCAGAAAGATTTTCTTTAAGAAGTTGTATTGCTTCTAATCACAGGAAGTCCAACATTAAACACCCATTCCTACCAGAGTTCGCCAAACAGTGGGTCTGCTGTTCCATCAAAGCAATATCTGCATTTGCAGCTTTTGCTTTAGCTGATTTTTGGTTTCAATGAATTAGGATGGTAATCTTAAAATTCCTCACACAACCTTCTCTCCTGTTCTTGGAAATAAAGCTTTCAGTTTTATCTTTCAGTTTTATTCTATTATGCTTGTAATTTGCAAAATTCTTTGTGTTCTGTGAGCAGACTTCACTGTAGTTTTCTGTGCTTCATTATAAAACTCTCCCTGTTGCTGATTCTATTTCTAGAGCTTGAGCCTTTTGTCACTGAAGGTAAGTTTAAAAACTAACATAAAATTCAGTTTTACAGAACTGAACATAGGCTTCCAAAGTTGAGCTCAGCACCACATTCTGTTACCTGAATTGATCTGTTCAAAGCGCAGGCAGAAGTTTTCATTGCCTTGTAGTAAAGGAAATCTTGTTCAAGTCAAGTCTGTATGAAAAAAGACAGGTAGATGATATCCTGAGTCATGAAATACAGAAGCTCACTTCAATACAGTTCTGGAAAGCTTCCATGAAACAGATCATACTTTATTCAACCAGACATTTTTAGTAATGCCTCTTAGTCAGAGCTGGAGTGGCTATAGTTCAACTTTTTTCTGACTTTTTAGTAATTTTTTCCCCCGTCATTGTGCAAAATTTATCCTATGCAATGATTTTGTTGATTAAATATATAATATTCAGTAATGTTAGTCTCCTATTCTATATAAAATGGCATTGCACAGATGTAGCTGTGAGTGGACCTACCAGTAAGCCTGGAAGGACTTTGCATCTGATATCTTTTCCAATTATCCTTCTCCTGTTTGATGCATACCAAATAATTTTGCCTTTGGTAACAGAATGTAGTGCTCAGACAACAATTACATTCTGTTAGATTTTTAGCTGGTGACATTTTTAAAGACTTTTTACAAATTTGTAGAACTGATTCTTATTTCCAGTGAGGACTGTGCACACTAATTTGTTAGGCTGGGTGGGGCTTTGAGCAACCTGGTTTAGTGGGAGGTGTTCCTGCCCCATGGTAGAGGGGTTGGAACTCAATGATCTTTGAGGTCCCTTCCAACTCTAGCCATTCTATGGTTCTGTGACTGTCAATTCTTTGGTACTATTGTCTGTTTGCTCTTATCTTAATGCCCTTGTAGTTTAGACTGTAGTCTTGACAGCTCCTCTTCTTCCTAACCTTTCCCACAGTTTCAGTGAACTGATTCCTTGTCTCATAAAGTGAGTACAGCTCTCCTTTGTCCTAACTGAAGGCTCACATATCCTCAGCAATTGGTCCTGATAGCCATGAAGTCCCCTGTTCATATATGAAATAAGATTGTGGATCTAAAACTAGAGTAATAACAGAGGTGACATACTTCAAAGTGAAAAGGGAATAGTGCTGGTAGAGGGAAGAGGTGAACTAATAATTGAGACTTTAAAAAAAGCAAAAATATACTGTCTGTTTGACAGGAAAAAAAAGGCCAAAATACGTGTCTGTAACCTCAAAATTGTCAAACTTTTCTGTCTATAAGCTTGTTCAAACCTCAGATTCTTGGCTTGTGATCTGTACCTTTCATCTCAAGTTTCCTCTACAGCATTTTTTGGATGCTAGAAACTCCATCATGGATTGGTAGAAAGTCAGTGATAAAACTTCTAAATATCACCTTATTTTGTTACACTGCTTTCCCAGTTGCCAATTTTTATAAAATGGTTTATGACTGCAATAATCCACTCAAAATCAGCTGTTATGGAAGATAATAGCCAGTTGTCAGAGAATTAACCACCCTTGACTTCACTTTGGGCCATTACGTAACAAAAGAATGAACTGGTGGTAAGGTTGCCAGGTGTATTAAATTATATGATGAATTATAGAGATTCTGTAGTGGAGATTAGTGTCCAAAAGAGACTAGTGGAGATTGCCAAACCCATTATCTGATAGGACTGCAGGCTGGACAAAATCCCAAGGGTGAAAGGCCAGTGCTTTATCCATTATGTCATCCTCTAATCTGTGTCTACACCATGCACAGTGAAGTATACTGCAAATGAGTTACCATTGTTCTATGTTACATCCTGGAACTACGTAATAGCAGAAATGGAGACATTGGCAGTATTTGGTTACTTTGAATTTAGGCTGATCTCGATCTTTTCTCATGGATTCTTGCAAAAAAAATACTAGTTGATATACAAGTGAGTTAAGTAGCATAGAAGCAGAAATTGTATGAGCTTGCTTTTTCCACAGAAGCTTCAGTTAGATCCAAGAAAGTTGGTTATGTCATGGTTTCTGCTCTTATCCTGTCCTCTCTTCTCTGTTCAGACAAATTAATTCATTTAGACTGCTATTTTGCATTTAAGAAAGAAAAATATCTGTTCTACCTTTTAGCAAATACACCAGCATTTTGAAGAATGGCAAGAATAAGTATAGTTGAATTATCCTGAAGTAGCTCATTTAGGCATGGCTGATCTGGAATCTTGCATACCAGGACCAGAAACAAAAATTTCTTTAGCTTTTCAGATAAGAGCACAGAGCTTGTTCCTAGCTCCAATAAGTAGTATCATATTTTAATTTGAAACAGTAATATTGTTTTGATAGAAAACTGCTATCAGGTAATTTTTGAAAGTTACAAAATTGTGAGTTCAGATTTTTGTCTCCCTTTATGCTCCATATAGTTGACATCATTGTACCATGGCTGACTTTACCAGTAGAAGGATATAAAAAGTAGAATAAATTAAATTTGCTAAAACTTGATAAAATATTTCTAAACCAGTTCTTCAGTAGAGGTGTGTAATATATACATGATGTTCAGAGATGATTTTATTGGCACTCTATAGGTGTATCTGAAATATTTGTAATGCACTTAACCCATTGGCCTCAAAGTAATTTGTAAAGATGGGAGAAATCTTACACGCTGTATTGAAAGAAGAAGTCACATTGAAGATAACAAGTTGGTTTTGGTAATATCTTCCCCCAACACCCCACGGCTCCAAGTAATCATAATGTTTAGAAAAGATTTCTCTGGGATGTGATTTGCTAGACAAATTTTCTCAGCCAAAAAGATAATTCCAAAATTTGTGAGAATTTTATTTGCAGAATTAACTGTTAAAGGGCAAAAAATAATTTAGTACATTCAAGATATAAACTGTGTTTGTACATTATTGGTTGCTTATTTAACATTATTGATATATGCACAGGCTAAGCATGAAAGATAAGCTAGAAAGTATTAGATGCTTCTTAGACCTTTTGTGGGGTTTGGGGTTTTTTTTGCTGTTTAATACCAAATCTTAAATGGTTATTCATTGCAACCTATTTGCTCTGCCAAATCTTAATTTAGAATTCTTTAGGGATAAACTTTTTCTGTGCTATTTGAAGCTCTTCTGTGAGTGAACTGATCTTGCTCGGTTCTCTGTGACCAATAATTCAGGAAGTATAAAGTGTCTAGAACTTGTGTCCTGTGTGAAAGGCCTAAAATATCTTGTTCTTTCAGAACCATGTCAACTGCCAAACTCCTTTAGGAAAGCAATAAGCTTTGTGCTGATATGTTGCTGGACTCTTCCTCATCACCTGCTCTGTCCTTGCACAGTGTAAAAATGGCATAATCTTGTCTTCCTTTGCTAACAATATTCCTAATTTATTGGGTGAATTTTGACAGTGGGAAATTATTCTTCATAAATCATGAGTTGCACTATATTTTCCTGTAAATTGATAAAAATATCAACAAATTTTCAGTGCTAGAAGAAACATCCTGACTTGATGTCTCATATAAAATATGTAGCTTGTTTGACTTCTCTAAACATCACCCCTAGATGTAGAGTGTGGATCTAGAAATGGTCCTTCCACGTGAGTGTGACACAGAAATGCTGTCCTGTGACCACAAGGAATTAACTGCAGCATCAATTTCCTCTTTTTTTCCTGCACGTATTTTCTGAAGTAGGTCTAAACAAAGAGCTGTTGGGGATGCGGATGTTTGGGAAAGCAAATCTCAGCTGCTTGATGAACCCCAGACAGATTGTTTTCCCTTGTAGCTCTTTTTCCTTATAACTTGTTTTCTAGTTAAATAGGCATATTAATTATTTGGGGTTTGTTTCCATTAACTGCCCCATCAGTATTTAGGGTGCAATGCACGGTGTTTAGTATATCACTGTAAAAGAAAGCACTGTTATAAAATTGTCTGGGCACAGAGTGCAGTTGCAGGGAGGTGAAAATGTGAGGAAATATATAAATGCAAACTTTTCCAAAAGAGGTATTTTAAATACTATAGGAGAAAAAAGTAACAACGAAGAACCTTTTACTGAGTAACTAATGTTTAAAGATTGAATTTCATGAGGTAATATCTTCAATTTCATGGCTTCCTTGCACTGAGTGCAGCGTAAATTGAGTCTTTCAGCACCTTATAGGGTAAAGGTCTCTAATAGGGTAGAAAATATAGGGTAATCTTGCATTGTATCACAGAGCTTTGTAGCCCTAATCAGTAGAATTTTGTGTGCTCCTTTAAAGCATTGTCTTAATGGAACTTCCTGCTAACTTATCAGTGTGATTAGATCCTTAACATTTTTTTTTTCACCACTTCATAATAAAAAGTGATCTAAAAACGTCACAAAGACGTTCAGAGATAAGGTGAAGTTTCTTGAGTGACCTTGTACTTCTACTACTTTTTTCCCATGCCCATTCAGTACCCTGTATGTTACGCTCTTTGCAACAGTCAGGTACACTGGGGTACACTTGGAATTCGTGTATTATTTTTTGATTAGTTTGTGTGTGTGTAGCTTAGAGTTAGAAGTTATAACACATCTCAAAAATTGATACATTTTACAAAAACAACATTTTGCATTTTCACATTTGGAAGGGTTACTTGTTCAAAGACCTGTGGCACACTCAGATTTTTTGAATGTGATCTTTCTGGTTTTGACAAAGGATTCAATATGACTCTCAAACACTATGACTGCATCCAGACTGTTCTTCAAGGAAAGTGTGGCAGGGTAATGCCATCTCCTTAAGACAGGGACCAACTGCAGCATCGATTTCCTCTTTTACTGTTGGTGCTTTCTGAGGTAGAACTGTACAAAAGAATACTGGAGAGAGAGGAATAGGAGGATGAGATTATGTGAGGAGGAGTTATATTAAAGACCGATTTTGATGTGGCAACAGGCACAGGGAAATGTTGGAAGGGAAGCTGTGGAAATGTAGATAAAACCTTAAGGTTTTTCTCAATTTGGAAGTAAGTTTAGGTTACTTTTGGAGTTTGAGCCTAAAAGATATCAGAAAATTATAAAGCAGCAGGACTCCAAGGAAGAGAATCCAGTTATTGAGTCTGAAGGAATGAAGTTTATAAATTTATCCTGGGTGACTCATTTTAAGAATGTTTCCACTATAACAAAGGGTAAGAAGAAATGGAGCATGAAAGAATCATAATCAATGTAAAGAGAAGCTAGTTTGAAGATACATGTATTCTACAACATAAAACTGAAATAGCGAAAAGATAGAATCAGAAGTTAACCCCAGCAAATAGAAATAGGATGTAACTGTCAATTCTTTCACCAATGATTACAGCTTGTAAAATTAACTTTTGTCTTTCCTTTTCTCCTGTTTTTTTCTTTTTTTTTTTTTTTTTATTCTGATTGGACTTTCAAAGAATGGGGAAGGTCCCTAATGCTACTTTTTCTGGGTACAAAAATGGATCTGAGCTTAAGGGATGAACATTAGAATTTCAAAATTAACATTTTTTTTTTCACCTTAAGCTCTGATAAGTTTCCCTGTATTCTTTTCACATGCTCTCTTAGTAATTTTCCGAGTAAGCCAAAATTTTGGTTTTTGTCAGCAACAGACTTTGAGCATGTAGCTCAGGGGTTGTATTTGGAGGAGTACCACCAGCTCTTAGTGAAAATTATTAACATTCTGCTCTGCTTTTAATCACAGCTAAATAAACACTTCAGTTTTTTTTTTATACTAGCCTGTGTAACTGTTCAGTGACTTTCAGATAATATGTGAAAGTGTTTAGGCAGAGTAGGAAAAGAAATGTCAATACCAAACTGAGTTTTCTTTTTCCTGCATGCCCATCTTCAGTTTTCACATGACAGTATGTAGCACAGGTTAAAATAAGTTAAGGGAGACCAGTGATTTTTCTTTTTGAAAAGTTCTATTAACGAGTGCCAGAGACCTAAATAAATGTCAGCCTTTTTAATTATTAGGTTTGCAAAACTCAGAAATCAATTAGAGAACTGCTTTTGTGAGTCTTGACTTACTGCATGTAAATCTAATCGAGACCATCTCTGGTCTCCTCTGCTTTTGCTGTCATTTTGTTAGCTGTTGATCAAATGAAAATCAAAGTGCTTTGATCAGTGCACCACAGAGACTGTTGTAAAGACCAGAATTTTAAAATATTTGTGGGGTCCTTGGATAGGGTAATACTCAAGTGAGGAATCAAGAATCTTGACTGGATGGCCATATGCTGTCTAGATGGTACAGGTCCTTGCAACACTGTCTTCAACTGTGTTGGGTAAGCTGCTCTGAACTGCTGTTCTGCTGAATCTTTATTTCCAGCTGGCCTGTGGCTGTATATCGCTACTCCAGTGCAGAAATGATTCATTGCTACGTATTATTTTAAATTATGTACAAAAGATTCTCTATCTTAAGTATGTTCAAAAGACTCTCCTATGTGACTGTTCCTCAGGATTTCTACTATGGTTCTATGCAATTATCTTTTCTCTATACAGTTTGGTCAATTCTACAGCAGGAATTTCTGCGGAAGTCTCTGGGATGGCCAGATTCTCCAACCAAGGAGCTAAGTAACACTCTGAAGTATGCAAATACTGCCTATCAGGTGGTCTAGCCATAGCATGAGTTGCCTGGAAAAAACATGAGGACTGTCCCATATTCCCACCTTGA
This sequence comes from Pedionomus torquatus, assembly GCA_013398155.1. Lineage (NCBI taxonomy): Eukaryota > Metazoa > Chordata > Aves > Charadriiformes > Pedionomidae > Pedionomus > Pedionomus torquatus. The sequence goes on along the minus strand of VZRU01019628.1, from coordinate 1,289,112 downwards.
GACCTCCTGTAATAATTAAGCCAATTCTTTGTGGTGAGGCTACTCAGGAGTTCAGGCAATCAGTTACTCTCACATTGATCCATTGTTCCCAGTCAGTCCATTCGCTCATCTAGGCAGAAACTAGCTGGGGTGTTCCTGGACCACCACAACTTACAGCTATGGGAACTTGAATTTCATCTCTATATACCACTTATAACTTAAATTCCATAGCTCTTGCCACAGGATTATTTTTATTTCTTGCTGAGCCAGAAAGGAAAGACTGTTTTGCTGAAGGCGTCCATGAAATAGTTTGCAGCTGCAAACAGAGGTCTGCAGTGTCAGCTGCAAGCAGAAGTCTCATTTTCCCTCCCACACTGCATTTCAAGTTTCTGGAAATGCTATTTTACCACCTGTTTGGCATGAAGATGTGACTTCACAGTTCCAGTGTGTAGAATCTAGCAGATTGACTTGTCTTGGTTAACATATATAGAAGGTCCCTATTCTCTTTGCTATGCTGCTAGTTAAATGAAGTTTTAGAGGTGAGGGCAGTTTGGGGACTGCAGATTAGTCCATGCATAATGGATGAAACTGTTAAGTGGATATTTCAGATGAAGTGGTTAGCACTGAAATAGCTGTCATTTAAATCATCATTCTTAGGTTTCCTCACTAATGATTAAGTGTACGCATCTCTGAGACTTTATATAAGCTGTCTGTCCAGGGTTTAAAGGTTCAAACTTCAGAATATTCCTCAGCTGTAAAAGCAAGAAACTTCTTAACAGTACTCTGATTTTTCAGAATTTGAGGGAATGCAACAAAGAATAGAGAGGAAACCACCTGTGTCATTCAAACCAGGATCTGTGCCTAGTGTAAAACAGAGGCTGGAAAACCAGAGAGAAAGCAAGTGAAAAATAGTGATAAAATATGCAGTCAAATAGCTACTGTTGATTTAAATATTTTACTCAGAGTAAGATTTGTGTTCAGTTTTGTCTGAACAACTAAGCTTGGTTGTTCAGCGCCTTAATATTATTTAATTCTGCTGTGTACATGGGACTAGTTACCAACAGAACTTTGGATAACTGTTGACATGTTGTGCTGCCTCTCACTGGCTCACTGTGGACTAGCGGTTTGGACCAGAATCCCAGTCTTGTACATAGAAGCTGACCATCATAAAAATGCACTGTTCAGATTAGTCTGTTACTTAATAGGAATATGATTCTACAGTTCAAAATAATTTGAGTTTAGGCAGCAATCTTTTAGTAAGAATAGTAACTGAATCGTGATCCTTCTTGATCAGGAATGAGACATAATAACAAGATAATATATGGGAAGTTGCTACAGCTGCTGTTTTAAAGACAATTAAAGTACATCAATGTCAAATGACATTCCTTGCAATTCAACACCCGCTTTAGAAAAATACTAATTGAGAAAGTCACAAGTTCTGTTAAAGATTCGAGTTCCACTGTCCTTTCAGTTTCTGTAATGTTACTCCAGAGCTTTTACTCTGTGAACATTGGCTCAAAAAAGCCTATGGCACATCTGTAGGAGCCGCATTCTGTGCAGGAATAGCCAGTATAGTTTTAAAGACTAAATGTTTTGTGTTTGGAGTAAGTTTTGCTTTGCATTCAGTGATAATGTCTACAGTTTTTAGATTTTTGGACAGGATATAACAATTCAAAACTAGTGCTTTTGCCTGAGAACATTTCCTTTCTCCACACCTAACAGTTCATGTTAAGCCTTAATATGGCTGATAGCATATTTTACAGGTCAGACATCAAAAATATTTTGATTCAGGCATCCCTCCCAAATATCTTACAAAGCTTTCAAAATCATCCAGAATTGGAGGGTTCTCTTTCTGTCAGTTTTTTTTTTTTTTTTTTTTTTTTTTCCAGAGAGGTACTTAGAGCCTCTGGTGCAGATTCCTTCTCAGATAAAAATGGTCTCAGTTATAGCACTTGGACATTGAGAGATGTTTTTCTCATTTGGCTTATACTCAGTTAGCCAGAGCATATGTAGACTATGTAAACATTGTTACTGGATCTTCTGGGAATGGCCCATAACTTTGAATTTATTCTGTCTGCCTTGATTAAAATGCTCTCTTCACATGGATTCAAAAGAATTTTTAGTGTCCTAACAGTAACAGTGTTGTGCCATAAGATACTGATATAGGTGTATCACTGTGTATATAGTGTATATACTTATTAAAGCTCATAATTTCTATTGTGTTATTTTCTTTAAGGTCAAATACAAACCACAGAATGAGACACTTTATCCTTCCTCACCTATTATAAATTACAGATTTCAGTCATATACCTCAGTACTAAATACATTTATCAAATAGACATTTTATGCAATCAGAGCAGAACTGCTCTGATGTAGTTTCCATTCAGTTGCTTCCAATATACAAAGAAGAAAATTTCTTGGTTGCTATTAACAGTTTTTTACTTAACAGCAGTTATATTGCATGGTATCTGAAAATATGGATGGTTATTAAGTCTGGTACATGTCTAGTCAATTTATGATAATTTCAGCGGTAGCTCCGATGCAGTGTGTCCTGTTTTGTTGTATACACAGCCCATCACCGTGTAGGTCATGTCCATGCACAGAAATTGAAGAAATTTGAATTTATGTGCTAAATTAATCTAGTACTTCTATAATATAGATTAGTTATATTTTTATGTAGATGCAGAAGATTGGTATATGACCACAGTAACTTTGTCCCTGTTTAATTGGCATTATACCATGGATGATACCAGCATATCTAGAATTACCACATAAAATACCTGTCCACAAGAGTAAAAGTAGTACAAAACAGGTATGTACATCCAAATTTCTTTTGAAAAATGGGTTTTAGAATGTAGACTTATCCAGGAAAATTTCAATTATAATAATTTATTACCTAAGCCATTTCTGTGATCTCTGAAAGCAGATAATAACTGTTTTGTTAAATTACTTCTACAGTGAATGCTTAGACACTCACAAGTGTTTCCTACTGCAAGTTTACAGTAAATCAGGTTTACACTGGTGGGTTCAATGAACCGATCAAATGAAACTTTTAGAAGTAGAGCTATAATTAGAATTGTTAACCACTAGAGGTGATTTTTTTGAGTATTTTTCGGTATTCAGAATGGAGTATTAAACAATATTTATTAAAACGATTAATTTTTTGTAAGGTAAATGTAAAAGAAAATAGTCAATATATCAGTGGTGTTATTTTTAACAAAAATACCTCCCTCTGACCTTACATGGTAATTTTCTTATTAAGCTACTATGAGTAAGTCATCATTCTCATAAGTAATGAACAGAATACAAATGGTATTTTAAAAATATAGTTTACCTTACATTTTATTTCATAGAAGATTTTATACTTCACGTTGACACTGGTAAACATCATTTATATAACATAAACAGTGAAAAATGCATAGAGAAAAATACACAACACATTGAGAAAGGGAAGGAAAGCAACATTTAATAAACTTTGATCACTCATCTTCATTGCTAGCTCTCTGTAACTTTTATTTTTATTTTTTCAAGTAATGCCAAAGAATTAGCAGGTTTTTTTATGATGTTTAAAATATTTCTCTAGCAAAACTGCAGATGCCAAGTAAACTATATCCATAAAATCTACTCAGAGAAAAGTAGTTAAAATCCTTGCAGTGGTATCACAGAGGAAGCCCATTCCTCATGATGATCTATGATACCAATTTGTGGAATTTATTTTTTTTTTTT
>VZRU01019628.1:1028429-1285395 GCA_013398155.1 Pedionomus torquatus | reverse complement strand
GGTTTTTTTTTTTTTTTTTTTTTTAGGTTTAATGCAGTTTGTTTGTTGCCCAGGCCTATTATCGCTCTTATCACTCATTCTTTTAGATAAGGCTGGTCTCCTTTTATTCAGAACACAATGTAGTTTGATTCTTTATAGATTAAAGCAGATCATTAAATCTAAATCTCTCAGATGTATTCAGTCTCATCATAGGCTATATTCAAGCATGTATTTTGATGGTATAAATCTCACTGTGCCCTTCTACGTGTGTGTAGAGAATAAAGATTTTCTTTATTAATGCTTTCAGTAGCCATCAACAAAGCACAAGTACTTTTTTTTTTTGTTTAATGTGGTGTTCTTTAGAGTCTTAGAGTAAGATTATGCATACTGTTTGATTCAAATGAATTAACACTACACAGTGTGTAAATTTTTTTAAATTGCATAAATCATGATTGAATGCTATGAAACCTGATCTCTGGGCATGATAATAATGCAGAGCACCACCCTATGCCTAGAAACAGGATCTGGCCATTTAAAAAATGGACAAAAAGGCAGTGAGGCAATATACTCTCAACCAACTGTAAATAGGGAAACACTCAAAGACATTTTAAAACTTTTTCTGTGAAAAAAAGCAAACTATGGCAATTCAGTGTAAAGTTGGTATTTTATACAAATAGTCTCACTGTGAGTAAAACAAAAAAAAAATGTAAAAACTATAGGAAATTTAATTCTATGATTTTTTCATTAATTGCAACTGAATTAAATCAGAGGTCTCCAAAAATTTCTCATATCATGATTATTTTTTTTTTTTGTGTAATTAACTTTCTGTGTAATTTCAGTGTGTCTATTTTGTGAATGTGAGATCAAAATAGCTATTGGATAAAATGATCTGGAGTGCATTTTGTTGTGTACAGCTTTTTAGTAATTATAATAGATTTTCTTTAAAAAGCTTGGACAATGATGATTTAAGGATACTGATAAAAGGATCTGATGTGGGGTTTAGTTGCAATTTTTAGTGTTACAAAATGGAGTTAATTTTCTTTCTCATACATAATGATAGCACCATGTTCACAGCTACAAATTGTCAATTTCCAGTCCTAACTTACTTTATTTGTTTCATTTCCAAAATACATAAAACGGAGAATGAGTTATTCTGTTAGAAAATCAGTGACATTTTGAATCTTTTGTATAATATATTGCTAATTTCATAGAATCATTTTGGTTTGAAGGGACCTCTGAAGATCATCTTGTCCAACCCCACACTCAGAACAGGTGAAGTTCGATAAGACTATTCAGGAAATGGTCAGATTTTTAATGCCTCCCAGGAGGCAGGTTCCTCAGCATCTCTGGGCAGTGTTTTCTAATAGTTTATCACCCTAATGATAATTTTTTTTTTTACTTATGTTGAATCAGAATTGTTTAGGACTTTTGGCCCTGGCTGCATTGTTCTCTTAAAGTCCACCTTCAAGAGGAATTTGTCTCCTCCTGTATATCAGTGTTTGTCTTGTATGGGGGAATCCAGAGCTCAGTACTCTAGATGTGGTCTAACAATGGAATAGAGGGAAGTAATCACCTTGTATTCATCTTACCAATATGGCCCACTGTGTACTTGGCCTCTTTTGCCTGGAAAAATCATTAGGGAATGGGAAAAGGGTTGTGGATGTTTAGGCAGGTGAGATGAGAGACATAAGCCTAAGCATGGACAGATTATTAACTCTAGCTATAGCTGTCAGGTGCTATTCCAAATAAGCTGGGAGCTTAGTCAGATCAAGTGAGGCTCACTATGCTCCATCTTACCCAGGTATATCAGATGGTAGATGAGGAAGGTATGAACTGTGTAAGATTTCTAGATGGAATTTTCTAGGACCCAGGACAGTGATTTCTTTGCTCAGCACACACGCGTGGGTGGCGTTACAGACCCAACCTGAACAGAGGGGCTGTGAGTGCCACACAAACTTGTACTGGTGAGGCAGAGGAAGTTCTAGACAACATGGCCCCTTCATGTTCTCTGTTTATCTAGCTAAACCCCACATAATTATCTTTGCTGTAGTTTCACATGTATAGAATACGGGTTGAGAGCAGAAGACATGAGGTATATTTGGACTTGATGATCTCAGAGGTCCCTTCCAACTATGAAAATTCTGTGAAACTGCTGTCATCACTCTATTGTGAGAGCAAATTTACAACTGTTTTTAAGGCTTGTAAAATAACACAACCCTGAACCTATCTCTCTTTGATAAGAAAGAACTGAGAAAATGGTATAGTAAAGACAGAAATGTTTCACTGGAAATTTTCCTTTGCTTTTTAAATGTCAGCTGTCTGAAGCTGCTCAAAGATGCAGTTTTGAATGTGAGTATTATAGAAAGGAACTGTGGAGACCAGACGAACAAGTGTTATCATTCAGCATCTATCAAGGCCTACCCTGCATCCAGCATTTCCAAAGTATGCCCTTCTTTCTTGCCAAAAAATGTTATCTGGGCAGAGTTTTAAGGAAAGTGGCAGTTTTCTAGGATCTCTGGATTGTGTCTCTGTGTGTATGTCAGTGTGCACACACGTGCAGAGAGCAGCTGCACAGCTTTTTGTGCAGATATTTCTCTCTGGGAAATGTGGCAACACTGCACGTGATTCTTTGGGTTATCGCTTGAGTGCAAGTGCCACCTGTGGGTACCTGACTGGAAGTTGGCAGAGATACTGTATCATATGAATCTTGAAAACTGAGGGTGATTTTCTCATCTGGTGTTTCAGATCCTTTACCTACGGAAGTATTTGCTAATTAAGTGCCTCATCCTCCACACCACAGCAATTTTCTGAGTTCTTAAATGCAGAACAGATTTGTCTGAAACATGCAGTTTAGCCTTGTACTTCAATGGTTTTAGTTTATTCTCACACTTTAACCATAACTTTATTTAAATGTCAGATATTAAAAGCATTCCAAGAGACCAGCCATTCTATCACACAGAACAAGAGCCACATTTTGTTATAAAGACATAGCAGGCAGAGAATTTTTTTATTTTTTTTTTTTAACCTACTGTGCTGTTTAACCTGTAATACTTTCTTTAAAAGGTTCTATCTGTATGAATGACACATCTGTATCTGAAGTTCAAATGTATCAGTTTTAAACGTAGTATCAATTGACTTGGCCTTTTGCATTGTACTTTCAGGTTCGTATTTTTACCTACCTGATTGGAAGAGAAGCTGCTTTTGCTGATAACCTGAAGTGGATGGCCTGTGCTAACAAAGGTTAGTTAACCTTCAACGGTGAAACCCTTGTGTTCGAAACCCTGTTACTGAGCCTTCCTGGAGATCTGAGGCTTCTACAGACATGGAATCACTGACAACTAATCAGAGAGAGTCGGTTGGTTTTTTCCAGCAAAAGAGAAGACTTGCTTACTTTTCAGTACAGAATTCAAAAATAAAATTAAAAAAGGCAATTTAAAATATATTTTTTCTTAAAATACCTATCAAGCTTTTAAAGTAGACAATTTTAAATTTTTGTTCATAGAACAAATTTTTCAGTTGTTATTACTCAATGAGAGTTAGTATGGTTTCTAAGAAAGCTGGGTACAAGTCCTGTTGAGTTAGACACAGTATCTAAAACACCAGACAACTTGTCCCTTAAGGAACTGACAATGTAATTGAAAAAGCAGTTTTATGCTCTTTTACAAAGGAGTATTAAAACATGTAAGATAGTGAGATGCTACAGCAAAAGGATTGACTAATATCAGTAAGAACCATTCAGAAAAAAACCCAACCCGCCTAATTAATCTTCAGGTTTTCCTTTTCCTCTTTGGGGAAAAAGGTTCTTTTTTTTCCTTTGTGCCACAATACATTATGATGAATTGCATCAGGTGCTATCCATTTAGTCATTATTTCTTTAACTACTGTTATGTCCAGCTGATGGAAATTACTCAGTTTGAAGTCTTGTCTTAATCAGCTAATATTACACCATAATTTAGTTTAAATAATAGTATAAGAATCCTTTGAAGCATCTTTTTGAAGACAATTTAATCAACAAAATCTTTGAGCTTTTTAGCTCAGCTCTGCAGATTCATAAAGATCTAAGTACAGCAACACAGAAATTAGGACCAGGCAAGGGAGACTGCCTTAGTAGATCATCTGGTCCACGTCTTCCTTATTCCCAGAGGGCAAAAAGTGGTCACCTTTGTCATTCTTCAGGACTACTTTGTTCTTTTCAGAGCCATGCTGCTTTGAGTCAGAATCTTACTCTTATGAATCAACTAAACAGTTTAATGACTGCTTCTTATATATTTTTTTTTCCTCTCAATTTGATAGTTAAAATACCTGCTCTCTGAGGTATAGCTTACAATTAAAATCTTCTACCTCTAATCAGTAATCAAATACTTTTTTATAGGTTTGAAAATCACAGTTGGAAACAGCATAAGTCATTATGTCTGACAGTATGGATTTAGTTCTTTTTTTCTTACAGTTTTCAGCTACAGCTTGTCCATTTTCTTTTAGTGAAATGAAGGATTGCAGCACAACAGATGAGTGTGGTAAAGATGGTCTAAAGATCAGCTGAATGGCTGGGCTGCAGTTTACTGCTTGCATGGGTGGGCCAAATTGTGGTGTTGTCATTGAGGGTCAATGACCCTAAAATCAATTTTCCTTGCAGTGATTTTCCACTTGGAAGCTCAACGTAGATGAAGGTTGTTTGCAGGATTTCCAGCTGACTGGACTGTGGTCAGCAGTCTTTCCCTTCAAAACGGGTCACAGGAGAAATTCATACTACCTTGCAAAACTTCTTTAGCTTCTAGATTGTGATAGCGAAACCTTGAAAAACCCCAAGCATGTTTCTGTTACATTTTTATGTATAAGTAGGGCATATCTAGAGGGAGTTTGTTAATGAAGCAAAAACACAAAACCATTTTAAATACATCAAAGCATTCAAGAACCCCAAAATCCCTCTAGAGCAGGTTGTGAAATTTACAGTGATTTACTCTGCTCTATCCTAAGCAAGTGCACATAAAGGAAAAGAATAAAGATTTACTAAGATGGTGATGTGAACAAAGGTGAAAGTTTCTAGTGCTCAGCGTACACATGCCAGATTTTAAAGTAAGCAGATACTGCCTTTCCATCAGCAGTCACTTCTGGCAGAAAGCTGGAAAGATAAAGATGGGAGTTAATGCATTAGTAACAAAACAGCCAACATTAAACATTCCCCTCCTTCTCCCCTTCCCCAGTCCCCCCAGTTAAATTTTCTATAGCATTAGTAATGAGACAGTGTTTGTTTTAATTATCATTATTTTTAAATGTTTTTATTACGGATCATCATTGTAGTTGGCATATTGTTTTTTTTAATTATCATTATTTTTAAATGTTTTTATTATGGATCATCGTTGTAGTTGCCATATTGTAAAATGGACAAAGGTGAGGATTCCTAAGTACCAAGGAGCAGAAGCTGAGAAAGTGACGTGGAGAAAAATGCATTTCAGAAGTCTGAGAGCAGCTCTCCTCTGTAACTGCCAGCACAGGACAGATCAGCCCTGAGGCAAGTTGTGCCCCAGCTGTAGCAGTTTATAGCTATTGTATTAGCAGAGGAGAGCTGCATACAGGAAGCTCCAGTCACATCCATTCCCATTATTAGCATGACCCCGGCACCTCCTGCACTGTGGGCTCTTGTTGGGGGTGGCAGCCAGCCAGTTGCAGATACTGTTCACCTGCTTGAGAGGCCTCTTAGGTGGGGGGGCAGGGAGGGTATCTCCGTGGGAGTTTTACAGCTGCAGTGAAACAATGAATTCCCTCAGTCACTACCCAAAGAGGATTTTTAAAACTCTGTTATTAGTTGCGGGAACATTGCATCTATTTTGCACAGAGTCCAGAAAACAAAAACTACTGCAATCCGTGTAAAAATTCATTTGAAGCATTTTAAAGAGTTATGAGTCTAATGATGGACATTTTAGAGAAAAACAAATCATCCAAAAACATTGCAAGGACTGTTTAATATGGAAAGGCAGCCCACTTGCAGAGCTTAAGTGTCTGTCTTTAACCACAGTATTATACATATCTCATGCTTGTCATTATAAAATCTTACCCATTTTCTTCATGATTTTTTTTCCCTCTGGGGAAGACAAAAAAAAGGTAGTGCTGACTGTAAGGGCATCTATGGTGGCATAATTCACACAACAGGGAGCTGAAAAGCAGGTGTTAGAGTGTAAAAATTTAAGCACGGGTTTGCTGCTATTGCTTACATGGCCTCAGCAGCTGTGCTCAAGAACTTAGAGCATGTCTTCATCTGATTATCAAGTCTTGGTATAGGAAGAGTAAGGTTTTTAAATCCATGGGGTACCTCTGATCTCTAGACATGAGAGGTAAATTTAGTCGTGTAGGAAGCTAATTCTCATGAGATTTGGCATTTGTTACACATAGCTACAAATTTATGATGAATCATCATAATTTCTAAATATACAGTGAAAATTAACTATGTGTATTACCTAATGCTGTCCCTACCTACAATATTTATTATATATTATATTATATTATATTATATTATATTTTAGATATTATATTTTAGATACTATATTTGTATATGTAAAACCTCTACCTTTTGGTAGAAGGTTTCCCATTAAGAGATGATCAAGAAATATATATTAGAATGAGCATTAAAAATATGGGAAATGTTATTCACATAGCTTTTCCAATGTCTTTTTCTTTGTTGCCAAGAAAGCTAAAACTTAAGGAAAACAACTTTTTGTAGATACAAAGTAAATAGGTGAACCATAAGTTCACAGGAAACAGACAATTGTTCATATTACATGATTATGAAAACTGTAAAATCATTCTAGATTTTTCTAATGTCAGCTATTAAAAAACATATTTATAAGGAGATTAAACAGAAAAAATGTTCAATGCAAGAGAGGAATTCCTCCTAAAAATTACAAATGAAACCCACCCTTGAGATCACATTATAAAAAACCCTAGAAAGAATCCATATGGTTGTGTCTTAACAACAGTGTGTTAACACTCTTTTTCTTTCAACTTTTCAGCTGTTGCAGCCTGATGTATGACTAAATCTGTGAAATGTAGATATGATCAAAACCAGGATATTTTCATACCCTTTTTCTTCCACTTGCTAACCTTGACTTTTTTAGTTGTCATATGCATTGGGCAGGGAGCTCTGCATGGCTAGGCTGCAACTATGTGTGTGCCAGCGTACATGTGCTGATTTACCAGCTGGCTACTTCCAAACAGGATGCTCAATGTCACTTCTTCCAGTTTTGGAGTAGACACAACTTTTCACTTGTTTTGAGACCTTCACTTCTTCACTAAATTTATATGAAATTGATTCAGACTTACTCATTATCTCTTTTAGTCATAAGAAATTAGGCTAAAACCTGTTTTCTCTATTGTGCAATTTGGATATATCATTTGCAAGTAGGACAAGAGGAATTACATACTTTGTCTGTGGGATGCTGCCTGGAGAGTTTTATGTAACTTGTGGTATGACAGAATGCATGCTTTCTCAGAAATACTACAGAGAGAAACACCTAACATAAAACAAATCCATATCAAAAATGGCTACAAGTGCTCAAGTAGGTGTCTCTGCTCATGTGGGCTGTACCTGGTCTAAATGGATCTATTCTAAATGAAGGAAAAGAATAAAAGAAAAAAAATAATTCAGCTTTATCAGTGTCTTGTAACATGTATAAATCTGTATGGTACAACACTGAAGTCTTTAACATTGAGTTCTGTTTTCTGGTGGGTTTTTTTCCTTTGTTTTTTCTTTTTGAGTAATTAGCCAAATTTTTTCACTTGAAAAACTGACATAAGAACATTCCAGGAAGTGATCAGACCACATGCTCATTTTACAGCAAGGAATTCTTTATCTCTTTAATGATATCTCTTTAATTTTAATTCTTCATTTTAATGGAGTAGGACACTAAAAAGTGTTAACTAATTGTGATTTCAACCTGTATGGGTAAGAAAATACTGCTTGATTAAAGATGACCTTTCTATCACCTTAAATACCATACAAATTGTGTCTTAATTCATATATAGATGAAATATATGTATGTACGTAGAAACATCAATTTGGTACTGCATGAATTATTAGCAGGTGTATCGAATCAGACTACAGAGCATCCTTGCAACCTTGCAAAAAGTAGCAATAGGCACACCTCAAAAGTTCAGTGCAGCTGCCATGTTTCTGCTGAAGCTTAATATTCTAACTCCACAGCAGTTGCGTACGATCTCAAAAGGCTGAAATTGTAGCAAGGCCTCTTTAATGAAAGTTCTGTGTTGAGCTTTTCTCATTAAAGAAAAGGAAAATATAGGAAGGGGAAGTTAAGCATTTATATAAGACCTGATGAAACTCTAAGCTGGAATTCTGTCTGTCCTTCGTCACCCTTGCATGATGTGGGTCCTGATGCCAAGTTTGTGATGTGTGAAGGTACTTGACATCTAAGCATTGAAAAGGAAGTGGTGACAGCTCAGATAGCTGTGGCCTCTCCTGTTCTCAATGCTGTCAGGCTGTAGGAGATTTTTTAAAGGATGAACAAAGTTGTGATCGCTAAGCCAAGCAATTCTAGTTTTAATCTGCGTTTTCTGTTACCTGTCATTTATAAATAACATATTGTTGATGATTGTCTGATGTTTAGTCACATTCTGTAAGGATGAGCATTTTAGAGTATATGAATCCACTCTTGTTACTGGACAAACTGGATGAGACATTGTTGAACAAAGTATCATTTTTAACTTTTAAAGCACGGAGCATTTAAAAAACACCACCCAAACTTCTTTATCATTAAACAACAAACATTTTCTGGAGAGTTTAGAACAGGCAATACAGTGGTTCATAGCAATATTGGGAACCCAGTCCTTCAAGACTGGCAAAAGTTTCACAGACTTCTGTTTTCACCAGTTATTACTGTTTGTGACTGCTGCTTCTGAAGCATTCCTCTCTTTTTTTTTGCATTTCTTCTTTGGAAACAAACAGAAAACAGACCATACATAAATCACATACTTCATCTTAAAACCTTCCTTAATTGGTTCTGTCTGGTTTATAACTTGGAATTTTGTGTTTTCACAGGGTTTTTTACTCAGATCTCTACCTTAGCTGATGTTCAAGAGAATGTCATGGAATATCTCCATGTTCTTAGCCGACCAAAGGTTATTGACCAAGAGCATGATGTAGTATGGACTGAAGCGTATATTGACAGCACCGTAAGTCTACATGATAAACATTTAATATAGGCTTACTGCATATAATTAGGATCAAAAGTGTTGTAATGGAAACACTAGTTGTGCATCTGTTGATGGAATGTGCCAATTCAGTGTAAGAATCAAGACTTGATATCTTTATGTTACAAGTAAATAATTCAGGATTACTGAACTTTAGCAGATATTTATAGGTTGCAAATTATGTAGAAAATAATGAAACAAACATGAGTAAGAGCATAATTTAAAAATTTATGATCTCCAAATGTAGATTTATTAATCAAAAATGACCACTGAATGGAAATTTATGAGATTGAATAACCATTTTTTCTATGTATTTTAAAACATATGAGGGAGTATATCTGTATAAAAGCATAGACTGATATGAAACAGTATTTTTAGTAAATATATAGATAGATCAATGTCTATGGAACAACTGTGATGATTTGGTGAAGAAAAATGAGAAGATTTCTTTTCTTTTGAATGGTTTAAACTGGGTGATATACAAAAAAAAAAAAAGTAATAAATGTCCAATTTTAATTTTACATCCCTGTGAAATATTATAGTTGAAGCAGAACTTTCTGTTACACAATGACTGAGCAGTCATGATACTTCTGTATCATTTGTGGTAAATAATCATATTTGCAGTTAAAGGTAGTCTGCTTCATGGACTGGTCTGAAATAATATTTTATCTATTTTGTTTTTCCTTATGTTTCTTTTGATCCAATCAAAACATTTTGGTTTGTGTTTCTATTACCCATAGAAAAAGAGTTTGTAGCAAGTATCTGTTATTTAGTACAAGTGATGCCCAGTATTCAATACAGTGAATAGAATTCCTAGATGACTAGTGGCAAAGCTTTTTTTCTTTTTGTTTTAACTTTTTACTTTCATGGAGATGGGGCAAGGTAGGAGAGTCTCATCAGCTTCATTTTAATATTTAGGTTTTTAGTTTGTTTGTTTTGCTTTGAGTCTGTGGTGCTTCTAGAAGGCTTAGTTTTAAATCAATACAAAAATTTTCAAGGAAAAAATCCACCCTGAGAACATAATTTTGTTTCATTTTCACAATTGCTTAGGTCTTTTCTATTCTTCAGTTGTGACAAGGAGTAATATAAAATAAATACTAAAACTGCAGTTGTGAAGGAGAAACAAAACATTGCTTGCAAATAGTAATTTGGAAAAAAAAATCACTTGTCTCTGTTTCCTTTTTTTTAAGAGCATGAATCCAGCCTCCCCTTCATTATCTTTCTTTTGTTAAAAATGAACAGAAATGCAATGAACAGAAACTACCTGTTACAGCTGTCCCTTCAGGGCATCCCATGGAATGGGGAGATAACTAGGAAAACCTAGTTCGTATTCACATCTTGCTTTTATAGGCTCGAAGTAATCATTGTGTGTATGTATTGAAGGGGGTTTGTGTATTTGCCAGAGAGCAGCAGGAAGAGATCTGTATAAGTGCTGGGTTTGTGCAACTATGCTCCTTGTCCTTTGCCTACAAATCTTGCATTGAAAGTGCTGCAAATAAAATCTTCCTGCTTTCTTAACACCAAGTCCTCCCCTTAACCTACCAAGGTACAAAATGCTGTTTCGGAATTAATTTTACACTTTACTATTTCTCTGGTCTACTAATCTGTAGTTCCTCAGTCATTGCAGGGAGAAAAATATTCAGAAAAGTTAGTCTTTCAGTGATTCTCTCATAAATTATGGAAAGGCTAAGGAAAATGAACAACTTAATGTTGTGTGACATACTAAGTGAATACAGCAGGGGTGAGTAAATGCAAGTGAACTTAAGAACACTAGAGGGAGCATAGAGAAGGAATCTTGAGAAAACAGGAAAATAAAAACCAATGGAGCTGCTACATTTTTGAATGTGTTTAAATCCAAACAAAAGCTGTTTTACTGCAATCAAAATAAAATACTTCCAGCTTCTTCTTTCTCTTCTTTTCTTGCTGTCTTGACTATGGCTAATTAATGTGACTATACACACACACACATGTGTATATATATACACATATACATGTGTACACTGAGTCATATACATGTTCACATCCACACACATATTTTTGAGAGTCTGAAAACACCACTCAGGACCCTAATAGGTTGGGTGTTATAAGAAAACCTTTAAAAATAGAATACCATGATTGGTTTAGTTGTAAACTAACTTTCTTGTCCCTTCTCAGGAACAAGACAAAGGAACAGGATAAATTAAGGTCATCGCATGCAAAACTCAGGAATTATCAATGAAGGAATCACAGAATCACCTAGGTTGGAAGGGACCTCTTAAGATCATCTAGTCTGACCAATGGAAAAACAAAAACAAAAACAAAACAAAACAAACAAAAAAAAACACACAAAAACCAAAAAAAAAAAAAAACCAAGCAAAAAAACAACAAACACCAAAAAATCCCCACCACACCCAACACACCACCCAACACTAAGCCATATCCCTGAGCACTGTGTCAACTTCTCTCTAGAATACCTCCAGGGATGGTGCCTCAACCACCTCCCTGGGCAGCCCATTCCAATACCTAACAACCCTTTCAGTAAAGAAATATTTTCTAATATCTAACCTGAACTTACCCTGATGCAACTTGAAGCCATTATCCCTTGTAACAAACCAGATATGCTCATGCCTTGGCTAAAGCTGCCTGAGGGCTATTTTCCAGGACAGAATCCCTGGCTATCACTAGTGTCCTGGCATTGGATCCTCTCAATCCCATAAATTGTTGATTTTCAGACTGTTTGTATCCCTGCTCTTCCATGGCTACCACTTGGACCTTGCCAGGTTAGAAATAGTAATGTGTTTCCAGACAGCTTAAATGTTCTTATCATCCAGCTGTGTCTCAATAGCCAAAGCTAGATTCTCAGTGCTGTAATCAGTGTCACTGTGCCCTAACAGCATGGAGTGTACTTCCCCATTCCCTTCTCACCAAATATCAGAGCTAATTGGCCAGCTGTGCTGCTTCCGAGCAGGCAACATTATGCTGGAGCATACTAGCATCCAGACAGAAAAAAGCTGGACAGGAACAGTCTTAGGATACAAAACATTTCCCCTGATGCCCCAGACTGTTTTTGTCCAGGATAATCTGTAAAATCCAGAAGTTAGGTCATTCAAGTGTTTGATGCCATTTAGGAATATTCACAGAAGAATTTTGCTACTGAAATAAGGCATCTAATTCTTGCATCTGTTCACCTTTCCTGTAAGAGAATGTCTGCAAAATGTTCATACAGCTGCCTCTTCAGCTTGGCTTTGACACTCTTAGAAATAAGTACAGCATTTATAGAACTGGAAATCCCCAGCAAGATATGCAGCAAATGTATTCTGGAGGGACCTGGGTGTATGTCAGGGCTGTGTTGCTTTTGACACTGTAAGGGTCATGCCTCTGGTTGTTGAAGGGATTATAAAATAACAGATACTGGGTCTCCCTGGGTAACTCCTTGCATCACAAGCAGCTGAACTGGCTTCCTTTTTTTTTGCCCCTAGACTTTGATCTCTCCCCAGTGTTTCCTGCCCTTTTTGAAGAGGGAACCAGCCCACTCCTAGGGTCAGTCTTGGTTATCCTCCATCAGAAAATTAGTTGTGTTTCTTCCCTTAACCCCTGTATTTCATGTTGGAAATGTTATTATCAGTGACTGAAACCATAATTTCTTTACAAGAAAGGTCGTTTGACGTAGGAATGATGTTATCTGAAGGTAAATCACTGACTCTCAGAGAAATGTAACACATCTGAAATATTTGAACTTAGGTCTTTGGTGAACTAGGCCCATTGTACTTGGTTTAGTCATTCAGTTGAGAAATAGTGTTTATAGACTTGTCTTGAGTTAATTCGAAAGTCAGCTTCACAGTAATTGGATTTCTACTCCTGTAATAGGCTAATAGCTTAAGTGCTGCCAATAGTTTAGGCGAAATTGTTGGGATTGAAATATGTGATATATGCCAGCCAATATCTTCTGATTTGGAGTCCTCTGATCCCAAATCCTACATCTTTCCTTAGGCTTGGTCTCTTTCGCATTTGTACTTCTCTAGTCAGTAGTTTGATACGCACTACTAGTGAATAAGCTTTGTTGGATCTGTGCAATTCTATGGGAAAGGGTGTTTGTACTGCCAAGAGTGAGGGGACAGGCAGATGATTCTAGATTGTGGAGTCTGATAGGAAAAGAGATTCCTTGCTACGTGTTCACGTTCAGCTGTGTAGCTTAGAGGTGTCTAAGAGCTAGCTTAGATGGCCGCAGATGGGATGTGTACAGTGAGGTCTGAACAGCACTCTAACAGACCAGCTTCAATTTTTCTGCCTCAAAAGCAGCTTCCATGTGGATCTGACATTGATACTTCAACATCACTAAGCCCTACAAGTATGTGGGTGGTTAAAAACAGAGTTGGATTTCTAACAGAAAGCTTGCAAAGGTACACTTTCCTGAGTAGAAAAGAATTCAAAAAGTATGAAAGTATTTCAGGGAGGGAACAATTTAAAAGTGGTCAGTGATTTTTACTGAGCATATGTGCATCTATAGCAATTCAATAAAAATAAGTATATTGGGGGAGAAGGGGAAAATGAGGAAGGGCATCAGAATACTCAAGTAATGTGTAGAGGTAGTCTTTTTGGGATTAGGGCTAATCATCTATAAAGCACGGAAGCCTTTACTCATTCTTATGGTAACATCTGGAATGGGGAGAAACATTACTTTTTGCTGCAGGAAATAAAAAAATACTGGACTGGCTCCCAAGTTTACACTGTTTAAAAGCTTGTGATTGAGAATTTGTTTATTGTGGTGTATAATTTGACCTACTTGGACATTTGTTGACTCTTCCTAGTGAAATTTGTTTCTCATAAGTATACCTGAATATATTCTCTGGTTCTAATGCACCGTTGAGTTAATCTCCTTCAGGCTATTACTTTCAAGCTGTGAGCAGCTTCAGGCATACATTACCAAGTTGGCTCTGTTCTGTTTCCAATTGGAGGATTCCTTTGCATAAAAAGAGCAAATTATTATCTCATTTAACCTTTTGAGATGACTGTCTGATGCTTCAGAATTTAAGGGTTCATTTCAAAAAAGGCATTCAGAGTCATTACAGGTCATGGTTGGTCATAGTATCAACGGTGAGTGGCTTTTACTTTTATACTTCAGTGTTATATTCTTTATTGGCATTATCTGCACCTTCTTAGAGACATACATTAAACTATTTTAGTTCTATTCTACAATTGCTCTTTAAAAAAAAAATAAAATTGTAACACTCTTATATTTCCTTCTTTGAAGCAGGGATTATTTTTCTGACCAAGAATCTGATACTGTGGCAGTAAGGCACTTGTCCAAAAACCTTACTTCCCTTTATGTGGTCAGTAAACTGAGGTAGCTCCACTGAGCTAAAGACTAGAAAAACTATTTCTAAAATGCTTATGATGGATGTTGCAATTACATTGTTACATATATAATCAAGCAATTTCAATTTATTCATCTTCATCCTTAAAAAAAGTATAGATGAAGTACTATGTTGGCATACTTTTTACTCTGGTTCAGGTTCTTTACAGAAATTTGGTCAGAAGTATAGGAAGCACACGCTTCTCAGATAGCTGTCACATCAAAATCCAAATCTTTTAAGTATGGAAATTTAGATTCTGGGGTACGGGTCTTTGTTAAGGGATGAATTTTGAGCTAGTTCCAGAAAGGCAAGGGAAGCTGTATACATCCTGTGTATAATGTACAGAGATATAACAGAAAGTCCCACAGACTGAAAGTGATTACATTGGCATTTTTTTCATCCAGGAGTTTCTGGTGAGGTATAAGAATGCTCCTGAGTGATTCTTCCATTCAGTTTTCTTTGTGGTCAATGCACATAAAAACTTCTATGAAGTAACAGAAATTAAATGGTACCCAGTTTCCACTAGCTTCTATTCCCAGAGATATCTTCAAATACTTTTGGTGGCATAAGTTAATTGTGATATTATAATAAAGTGGGTGTAATTAGCATTTTTATCAGAGTAAAAAGATCCCTGGGCCTCTATTTCAAAACTAAATTCTAGACTGGAGTACTGGTATGCATTAAAATGTGTCAGAGTATTCAGAATGCTCATGTATGTCTGCAGAATATAAACATTGGTAATCACTGCAGAACTGAATGTCAGGAAATGTCATTAATCAGAAGCTGTTGAAAGAAAATCTATACACCAGCAGTAATTTTCTTATTTTTTAAAATGTTTTTTAAAAAAATAAAAATCTGTGTTGCTTTTCCCCCAATCGCACTTTCAACTTGGTTGCATGCTCTAACCCTCCCTTTGTGGCCAGATTATCTTAATCTCTAGTAATTTACAGCTTCTTATCAGAGAGTGTCTTTAACACTGACTTGACTCTGAGATTCCCACGAGAATTTCCTTTTCTTGCTTTGACATTTGAGTGAATTGAGCTAGGGAAGGAAAATCCCATACATGGATATTAGGCCTTCCATCATGTAGGTTTTTTCTTAAAATAAGGCTCTTCAAGATCTACTCTGTCGCTTACAGATCTGTAGTGGTCTTTTGAAGACTTTGATACAGGAGAAAAAGTAGAAAGCAGCCCAGGGAATGCCTTCTTATCAGAAGTTCAGATTAATTTTCCTGGAAAAATATAACAGCTCTAACCATTTAATTTTTTTTTTTTTCAAGCTTCTGTAAAAGCATGATTATGGTTTGAAGTTGCAGGCTCTCTCTTTTGGTCTGCTGTATTTGCACTGGGATCTGTGGCATTAGAGCTGCATGCTGATGTCTCAGGAAGATGATCTGGGATGGCGCTTGAAACATTAACAGTAGTGATCAATGCAGCTACTTGTACACAGAATGAAAAAAGATTATGCACATATTTATATCTACGTGCAACATCCCTTTATGGTAATAATTAGCGGGCTGTCTGTGGAAATCCCATTGACAATCCAAAAGGAAAAAAATCTTTGAGCCATGACTTTTATGAGTTCTGTTGCCCAAAATTTTCAGTTGACATAATTAAGTATTCTTGTTTTCTCCTAAACAATTCTAGTCTGTTTGTTTTACTGCTGGATCTAGAATAAATGAATTACCATTAACAACATTAACTGTTTCAAATTCAGTAAGATCTGTGTCAACTGTCAAAGCATAATGAGTACTCAAAATAGTAAATGAGTAAACTCCTCAACTGAATAGAATTAATGCACTCTCATTATCTTTCAGATGAAGCTCAAAATAACAATGGATGTTGTTCTTTTTTGTTAGCCAATGCACATCTGATTTACTTATGTTAGGCAGCAGGGTGCTAATCAGTGCAAGGAATGCTGTGCCACTTAAATTTGAGCTTAGAGCCCTTGCTCACACACCAGTACAAGAGCCACAGTGCAGTGTCCCCCAATAAAACACACAAATTGAGATCCCTGAAATGAAAATTGGGATGTGTGAAGGAAAATAAATTCCATAATGACCTAATGGGAATATGGATGCTTTAAATAAGAATGATTTGTGCATTGTTCTGTGCAAACACAGCATATACAAATAAGGACACGCATAAGCATAGATAGCACCTATGCACATGTAAGTATGTATATGTGTACCTTTCAGCTTTTGAAGTAAACTGCTTCATTTGATAAATTACATGTTTGCTTTACTCCACTGCTAGTGCTGGAACTTATGCTATTAGGGCAATTTTCAGTGATTGCATTAAGCAAAGAATATTACTACAGAGAGCTAATTGCTAGTTGTCAAAATCACCAGAAATAAACGTCAGGAAATAGCAATATTTCTTTTAATGAATTAACACTTTTCGTGTGTATCGCTGTCTATGGTATTTACACTACAAAATGCTATATGTGATACATCAAAAAGAAGTTTAAAACATCAAAAACAAAAACAAAAGTCCTGCACTTAAAGAGGAACATAAAATTTCCTGCTGTGGATGTGGAACATGGAATGCCATCTGTATTATATGGCACTGAGAAAACTGATTATGTTTGGACCTCTATTTCATAGCAGATGGGTTCATTAAATTTAATAGCCTCCAGAGCCTTTAGAAACAGTGTTAAAAACATGTGGAACATGCTGAGACACTTCACTTCTCGCCCCACAGTCATTATAACTCTGGCACAGACTATAAATATTACAATACTTTATTTCTACTGAAACGGATTACTATTATAATTATTTTTCCTAGTGTACATTTACATGAGAAATGCTGAATGCAAATTGCAGTTTTTCAAACTTTGAGATATGCAGTTTTTTTCTTTAAATGCATTTTACAGTTCTTTGCACTTGGAGGCTATGATATAGAACTTATTTATATCTTTTTCCTAAGACATCAGAATGCAGCTGTAATGCTACAGCAAAGCTAGGTTTTAAGCAGTTCTGCTCCCAGTGTGGTGCAAATAAGACAAGCGTTATGTTAAACCATAGAAGGGAAGTCAGAGCAGTGTTACATCTTGGTTTTAGCTATATATTAATTCTCTTTTCTAGTATTTTATGGGATAGTGTAACTACAGTTTGACCTTGGTCTTTATTTGTCTTTCATCACTGGAGCACAGAGAGGTTAAATACCTAATTTAAAATCAGAATAGTTCCTCCAGAAGCATTGCTTCATATAGTGAAAACTCACCACTTTTTGAAATATTTTCAGAATTTGATACTAGAGGAATATTTTTGTGCTATTTACTTTTTGATTTTAATGATGTTTCAGATAAGATCAGGGAAGTTTTACCATGTTTAAGTGTGTTGAAATCTGTCTGATATTATTTCACCTCTTCATTTGCATGTTCTGATGTGTAAACTAAATGACGCTTTTTAGAAACTTTGTCATATTTGATCATGTGGTTTTTGTGTTTTGGTTTTTGTTGTTTTATTTTTTTTTTTTTTTCCAAAAAATAGCCCAGTTTACCAATAACCATATAAGGTTGTTCTTGCACAATGTAATTCTCAGTAGTGGTCTTCTGTTTCCATTTCCTTTCCTATAAAATGCTGTGACAACTCACACGATCTTTTACTGCTTTCTAAGGCCACTCTTGTTTTAGGTTTTAGTGACCATTTTAATGTAGATTTTCCCCTTCTTCACGTCACTGATTTCAACTCCAATTTTGTCACCGATCATTGCTGATATTATCAAGACCTGCAAATTCTAATAAACCACAAAAGCCCTGCTGTGGCAGATGATGTATGATGACAGGATTAAATAAAGATAACTTCCTCATATAGCTTACGTTCAAAGTAATAGGTAAAAATTGCCAGTCATTTAGAAAGGGCAGAGGGTGTAAGGATACAGGGAGACAGTATAGGTCAATGCAATAAGCAATTATCAGCCTGTGAGATCTCAAGGATGAAGGACACTATATGAAAACATGCACAAATGCATATTCAAGTCTTTCAAATTGTAGTGTCTACTTCTACAGGACTCTTAGAAAAGTGTTTGTTCCAGGTCTTAAGAATCATGGAGTCCTTGCTTGTGTTTGGTTAAACTGAGTTTCATGGAAGTATTCAGGCAATCCAGTATTTACAGCTGTAATGGTGTTTCAAAGCAGTTACATTCACAAAACACCTTCTGTGATTAAATTTAGAAATCAGAAAATTCAGTAAGGTTTGAATGTTAAAGGAACACATTTTGCTGTTTTGAGAGCTGTGAAGCACAATGACACTGTGTTAGGACTTTGAATTGTTAGGCTTTTCCTTGCTGCTTTTGCTGTAAACATGGCGTCTCTTGTGACATGATTGCTCTGCACCAAATTAGTTTCTTTTTACATTAAACCTGATTGGATGTAGGTGAAAAGGAATCCATAGAATTCCAAATGTCTGTGGGTTTCGTTTGCTGGATATTCTCCCACTAGTTACTATATACGAAATACAGAGAATTGCTCTGCCGTTGAATTTGATTAACAGGCATATTCATGCCAAAAGGGTATTGGTTTCATTTTCAGACACCTGCACACGAGAGATAGAGCAGCTTGGGACCATTTCCAGCTGCGGTCTGCCAATGATGTTCAATGCCTTTAGGTGAGGGGACAGAAAATGCTTTTCATTTCCAGCTTGTTTCACAGGGAATTTTCTGGTTTTGTTGTGACACAGAAATAAAATCAAAAGTTGACAAGTCACTAACTAGAGGGAGAATTTGATTTTAGATCTCTATATGCTATGGTGAATCCAACATTTAGGAGGATATGTCTATTCTTAGTGAAAATAACTGAAGACATTTGCAGCTGAATAGTGTCTGGCTTTGATCTTATTGCCTCCATTCTCAGTGAAATTGAGTTAATGATAAGGAAATTGTAGCTATTTTGTCAGATATATTACCTTTTTCGGCCTGTTTTGGTCATTAGTTTTCACATAACAGATTTTTTCAGGGTAAATGATAATGTAGGAAAGCAATGAATTTAGTATAATCCCATCCTTTGATCTCTTATATGTCATTCTTTGACTTTGTAGAGGAAAGAGGGCAGTGAAGATGAAATACACTTTATCTGCACTGCTGGAGTAAAAAACTGAAATAATAAGAAAGACTTATTAAGTTATTGTTGCCATTCGAGCTTTGCTGCAGTGGCAGAATTCAGTGCAAAAAAGAAAAAAGGAAATTATCTTCTCTTTTGTCTGTTGTTCTGCAGATGTTGAAGTTGTTAGTTATTTATAGTGCTCCTTTTTGTATAATCAGGAGATTGCACATAGAACGCAGTCATACACACAATACAGTATACACATTAAACTTAATGTTTATCACAGTCATTATGACTAGTATTTTCTTTGAACTTAGCAATTTCTAGAGGAATTTATTCGGAAATGCACTTTATAAAGAATAACAAGATTTTTCCTGCTGATGTTCTTGCTGCTTGACAGCAAGGCAGATGACCTTTGTCCACATCATTGTATGTTGTCACATCTGATCCTTCCAAACAAGCATTTCCTTAATGTTAAGTTGAAAGATGATCTAACCAGTTAGCAAATGCATATAATCTTCAGCAACATCAATTTCAGTGGGAGAAAGCTTAGAACACTTATAAGTATTCTAATTTTGTCTGTTTTGTCTGGAATTTGTAAGAGCCATTTTACCTGCATTCATGTCAGATTTTTTGGCATGAAAATATAATCACCCTAAATATTACTTTACATTGCCTACTTGTAGGTAAACCATTAAGGGCTCAAGGAGCCTACAGGGCCATTCCATTTAAGGTTGTCTTTTACAGATTATTTTTTTTTAATTTCTTTTTACAACAGTGTTTATTTAGTGGCACATAAATTCTACAATAAAATACACATTAGAAACAATATACTAATACCAAGAAACAATACAACTTACAGACCTTTCTAATGTCTTTTTTTTCAGTTGCAGCCAGTGACCTCTGTGTAATAATATAAGGCCTCAGTTTTCAATATTCTTAGGTTTATTTGAGAAAACAGTTCAAAAAAAGGAAAGAGAAGTTTAATTTTTATTCCCTCCTTCACCTTGTCCCTTTTGTGTTACAGGTCAGTTTAAGAAAATAGAGATATAGTGAAAGCTGATTTTCAATAATCATGTTATTTATGCTCCCAAAATTTTTGCTGTGTAACCAACCACAAGATAATGGGATTTATCACCTTTTAGGTCTTAATATGCCTAAAAATGACCTAAATATCTGCAAACAGTTCTAGCTCTGAGAATAGATAGAAATAGGAATTTTGAGACCTTTTGTTGTCAGTGTTTATAGTGAAGTGTTGGTAAAATTTTCTTGATGTGGTGGATAACCCAATGAGGGGAAAAGCGTGGAAGGTGATAAAGAAGTTTGCCTCAGGCCAAAACCATTCCTTAAGCTACATTTCACAAAGTTTTTATTAATTATTGAGAAACTGCATATTTGAAATTAACTGAGATAATCTAGAAATGCTCTTAATTTCATGATCTTTAAACAAGGCAGTATCTTAGCTGTTGGCCTCAGGTCAAAATGGCTTTCAGAAAGTTGTGCAGAGTAACAACAGAAAGCTTCTTCCAAAATAAAAAGGCAACAGAAATGTAGCTCTTTCTACAGAGTAAGTGAATCTTTATAGGGCCTGATGAATTTGGCTTGCAGTGTGAAGAGTCCATAAAATGCTCCTTGGCTTTTTTTAATAAAGTGTAGCTATAAAATTTCGGTGTAAAACTGGAATGGTTGAGATATGTTAGCTGCATGCTTATCAGAAGAGTATGAAGACAGAACCAGTTCTTCAAAAGATAGCTAATGAACAAGAAGCAGCACTGAATATGCCATTTATCATTTTTAATGGCAGCACTAGCCAGATCTGTGGTACCAACCTAGCCATAAACTGATGAAAAAATACTGCAGAGAAGGGAAGAGAAAAAAATATATTGTTAGATAAGTTTATCCAACCAAGAGATTTCACAATATTAAATGATGGAGCATTTTGTATGCTTTTTTTAGATGATTCTATGTTTTGTCATATATTTTAAAAGTAACACTTGTAGCAATTTAACCCCGTCTTCTGATACTGTACGTCTCTGTTAGCTAACATAATCAGTGGCTTTGCTTATGCAACTGAACCTGAACCACACATGTGTCTAATTAGAGATAGATAATGGTCACCTTGCTACTAGAGCACAGTATTTTATCATATTGGTAAGTTATTTCCAAAATGCACATTGGACATTTGATTCTCAACTGTTTATGCAAAGCCTGGGCATCTTTCATGAGGACTTGTTTTCTGGGTTTAGACAATATGTCTCCTTCCCTCACAAAGCAAAACATTACATCTATCTGCGCTCAGTTCCTGGGTTTCTGCTTGTAGTTTTTATGCAGTATCTTTACACAGGATTTGTTCCTGCTTTTTGTTTATGCTTCATCTGCTAGCACTGTTGTGCCTTCTTTCTTCCTTTAAAATGCATCCCCTTTTGTTTATTAGCTCTAATAGTCTTATGAAGGTATGTTATTTGTCTCATCATGCCTTCCAGCATACTGCTCCTTTCAAAGCAGTTCTGGGCCATTGGTTACTGCCATAACCTTCAAGGTATTTTGTGCTAGCTAAATGCAAATTTTTTTCAAGAATTTTACTCATTCAGAATTGCTTAATGAAAAAAAAAAAAAAGGATAATAAAATACAATAATTACTGTGAATGTGTTTGTTAGGCAACTAACAAAGGTGATTGTTCCCTCTATAAAATGTTCAATATTTTAATTGTAAAAGAAAATTTCTTCCAGCACTTAGAGGCCTGTACTGGTTCCAGTCATTGCATCAGACTTCTAGAATCAAAGCATTCTTATAGCCAGCCCCTTTTTAAAATACGTTGGATGGTTACAAAATCATCATCTATAGAAAAAGAGATCTGTTTTAGAAGTGCAATTCCATTTAATATAATCACAGTAACATGTGATTAGTAAATCTAAGTTTTGAAGAAGTTCTGACTTGCTTTATACATTGATTAAGTTAAATATGCTTTCATCCCACTGCAGAAAATGGTTGTTTTTAGATGTTGGTCCTGCTTTGATATGCAGAGCAGGTAAGTTTCAATATAGATCAAGATGAAAACCCCACTGAACTCAATGAAATATTTTCATTGGTTCTAACAGATGTTGGGTAAGGCCAGTGTGGATTTTATTGTGGGAGAAAGAGGATGTCTAGGTCCTAAGTGATTTTATGATTAAAAAATAATTTTTCATTTCTAGGATTTCTAGGATTGTTAAGAAATTTTCCTTTTTTCTAAATGTGAAAGGGGATTTATGTGAGAGTAACTGAATATGCATATGTGCACCTATTCTCTGAGGCTGCTTCTTTCTTCCCTTCCCTCCCTCTCTCCTGATAGTTCAGGATAAGTTTTTACGGTAAAAAGACTATGCTTTTGTTTTTTTCTTTGAAATATAAGTATGAATATTTTTTAGCACTTGTTTTACCACTGTGAGAATACTAAAACTATTTCTCTGGGGGAAGGATTCTCATGCTGTTATCTATCGCCCTCCTTACAGTTTTTCTGAATGTCTCATTTATAAATAATTAGTATTAGCAATAATTAAAATGACAGTATCTGTTCTTATAGAGGTTGTACAAATGCTAATAAATACTAAAGAGTATATACTATAAGGAAAAAGAGTCTAACTATATAATTTGATGCCATTGCACATGGATGAGAACCTTTCTTTTCTGTTAAGTTCAACACAAAGTTCAGAGAGCAGGTGCAGACAGATATGACTTGATTAGTTTTAAAAGTTGGGCAGATTTAGATAGGGTTTTTGGGTGTTAATTATTCTTATTTTAAAAACAATGCTGCTGGTGCATTAGAGATTATTCAGTCATTTACATTAATAAACAGTTACGTATTTTAGAAACTGTGTGGAAACTTCAAAGGGCAGAGCCATTTTATGACAAACATGTTTGGAACATATATGTCATACTTCAGCGTGGTCTGCTATTTCTGGATTTCAAACTGATACCTTTGTGGCTACTGTGTTTTTTCTTTTGCATAATTTGCAAGAGCTACATTCTTTCTCATCTATAATCTTTATAAAGAGAGAACTGATTTTCATCTGTATTTCATGACTCTCTTCTCCACAGCAAGGTATACATTTCCTCTGACTCTAATACTTTGCATGCAGTGCATAATCTATCCTCAACTAAAATGCTGTAGTTATTGCAAAATATGTGGTAGCACAGTAAAACAATTGTGTAAACAAAGAAGGATTTCCTATTGAATCCCTTGAAAAATTGAATGCATTTTTCTTATGGATGTTGGCCTAGTAAGCTCCAGATTAATTGCTCTTTTAATATTTATAGTGAAATCTTAACATCAGGAACATCCTAGTAGGATGCTGAATATTTTTTCTTCCTCTATGTATGCATATATTTATATGCATATATGCCACCAGTACTTACATGATTCAAGGAAGTAGAGCATAAGTGCATAGATTGTAAAACAAAAATTGCTAAAATTGTAATATTTAAATGTTGTATCTTACAGTAATTAAATAGATTTTCAAGCAGAAAATTTACATTTTCTGCTAAAAATTGAGAGTTTGAATGTTCTTTCTGCTCTGCCCCAAGTTCTGGGCATTTTTGGGAAGAGCTGTGGAAGCCTGCCTAGTAATGTGTGAAATGATTTGCATTTCTCTATACACACAAATAAACCACAATCTACCCCTATGTTTAATTATATGATATGATGCCATGAACTGACAGTCTGTATTAGAGAGTACTAAGTATTCTATTCTTTTTTTGACTCAGCCTTTTCGGAGGAGCTTCATTGATAATGTGCTAAATCTTCTTTCTTATTGTGATGGTAGCTACAGGACCTACATTGCTTGCCACAGTATTTCACACCTTTCCTGGAAGTGTATTTCCAAAAAGTAAAAGTTCTAATACGTACATTCAATGCCAAATCCAAAGCCAGTGTGTGGCATGTACAGAATAAGTCTGAACATCACAAAACACCAGAAACTTAGCTACGCATTGATGTTAAATTTGGTGCAGCCCAAGGGATTGTTTACAGAAATGGCTGTACTATCAAAATTGTATTCATATTTGTTGACTATTTACTGGCTTGTTTGTACTTAATTTTGACTGATTTTGATTGTCTCTGATTATAGAACAATCAAATCAGTGGAGTTGTTAGCCTTTTTCTGAGACTGGTGACACTGAAGTGTTTGGCAGGAGAATAGGTCTGTGGAAATGAGGTCAGTGGATGTAAAATATGAGTTATTTCTTTGTTTTTGAATGCTTTAACATAAATACAATAGTACAATGTCTTTGACAAAGCTAATTTCATGCAAACATAAAAAAACAGAAATTGGCAAATTAATTTCATAGTTATTTACATTATTTTTTTCTCTCTAAAAATAGAAATCATATTTTTCTGGTATAACGAGAAACTGTTGAATATAATTTAGTCTTGCAGGAGGTCTTTATTTGTGTTTTTGCTATTCTTCAAACAGATGTAAGGTTGAATTCTGACCCAAAGAACAATAACTTTGTAATTCTGGTATGTTTTCCTTTAAGACTTCTAGACTTGTTTTTTTGGAAATCTAGGACATACAGCTACATGTTTTTAATTATTTGTTGAAATGACTACAAAATATTTTAGAAGTTTATGGCCTTTTTGTTTTGGAATTATCATGAAGTCATTTACAAAATCAATCTTTATGAACTTCTTTTGTTAAGACAGACTTTTATGAGGTCTGGCATAGAGTGCTTAGTAGAACTACTGGTCCTGTAACCTATGTCTCCTGCTTCTAAAGACAGTATTTCAGATCTAGCTCAGGTTTTATTTTTTTCACTCATGTTGGCCTCACAGTCAGCTGATCCAAGAAATAGTGCAACATCCTTAATGTTGGACTTTGCCCTCTTTTTACCACATTAGTTGTGTCTCTAATTTTTCTTTTTCTGATAATATCAAACACATTTCAACAAAGCGCTCAAAACAGTACTAAATTATTTGCAAATGTGGAAAGAATGACACCGTGTGCAATAACAGTATTGAAAAGCCTCCAACAATTATTTATTCTGTGTTAAATTGTGTGACAGGACACCAAGTTGACCTGAATTTAGAGAAAAAAGTCTCAATATGTCTTACTGGAATCAAGCATACTGTGAACCTCTGGGGGCTTGCGGTCCCTGAAGGGTGGTGGGTTTTTTTGGTTTTGTTTTTTTTACAACACAAAATAGAATAAGAAAATTTGTTTGGTAAAGAAAAACCAGGTTTTCTGGGAAAGACAGATTAAAAGACGAGTCTGAAAACAAATATCCCTCCCTTTTCTTCACTGTGTCCTTCAAGACCTTATACTCTAATCTTGCTCTTTAATCTGTTAATTTGGTTTAGGTTGCAGCAAAATTTACACTGTTCCATCAAAATCCTCAAGTCCTTTTCTACATCAGAAAAATCCTCTTGGGTTTCCTCTAGTGCTTATAGATCTGCAGCCTCCTGTCCCTGCCATACCTGGCAGTACTGCAACAGTCTCTCCTTCCTGAGCAGTTGTGTGAAGCAAGGCGCACTTCCCTTCCGAAGGGCTCCTAACCTAACCCACAACAGCCTGGAGACACCGAATGACCAGGCTTCTTCTCTGCACTTCAGCCACAGTCATTTTAACAACACACATGTTACCCAGAGGGTAAACAGGGAGCAAGTAAAATAGATAGCTGCACTATCATGTGTCTTCCTTAGAGACAATCACCAGAGGAAGGAAGAGACACTGATGGAAAACAAATAGGAAGAGAAGGTACTTTGCTATGGTTGGAGCTGAATAAAGACACCATTGTTTACCAGAGGTGCAAGTAGCACAGAAAAATCTGCAGTGCTTTTTGAGAGCTGGGGAAAGATCACATAGTTTACTGCAGAACTGCCTCTTGGCAGCATACAAAGCAAACCACAGGAATCAGAGGTGCCTGCTGGGTTTTACACAGACGGGTAGATTTTAGACTGTGCAATAAAGAGTCAGACCAGAGAACTATTACTGTTATTATTAGGAAGATTATTTGTTTCCTATGGCCTCCCAGAAGGCGTAATGTCAGGCAAACCTCCATAGTTTATTTCAAAGGAATTTGTAGCAATTATTAAACTGAATTGCTGACATACAGAATCTTGTAACAGCCAAGTTTCAAATCAGCAACAGAATGAAGATTTGTCTAGCTGTAACAAAGACGCTGGCTTTTTTTTTTTTAAGAAAAAGACTGTGAACCTAGATTTTGAAGCTTAGGTGAAAAGTGACAAGAATGCCAGTCCAGGAAAAAGGATAATGGATGTAAATCTCTTCTGCTGACCCTATTCTTCACAGTCAAAGCTTTAACTACTATTTCAGAGCAAGGATATATACTTGATTTTAGAAAAGGCTATAAATGGGATTGACAAACTGAATTCAGCAACAGATAATATGGAACTCTGACTCGTAAATTCCTATTAATGTGCCCTTGAAAATAGAAAAGCAATAGTGATAGTTTTATATAGAAAAGTGTCTAGCATCTTGTTTGTATGGTAATTATTAACAAGAAATCTCTACTTGCACTTTATTTGACTGCAATTCCCTCACATGGCAAAACATGAGCAAACCATATCCACCTGCAGGGATGTGCTCAAATCAGAAGTAAACTCAAGGTCTGAAAAAAAGTAATAACAATTACATCAAAGATTACTAATATTTGTATAAGGTTTCAACTAAAATTTGAAGTCCCAATAGAGCACTGTTTGTGTGAATGCATTTGCATTTTGGGTTTTTGTGTTTGTTCAAGTTTTTAATGTTCTCCCCTACCTGCCTCCCCAACTTGAACCTGTTTCACTGGATGTGGACTATAAGATTTCTGATTTAGCTTGAATGTTATCTTGAAGTAAGTATTTCTGTAATGATACTTGTGTACCTAATATTTCATATGTTGCCTTGGATGCCTATACTTGTACTATACATGGCATTCAATGTGTATAGCATACCAAATAGCTCATAATGAACGCATAAGAGTTTGCTATATGTAGTGGGCTTGGGCAAACTGTAGAGTTCTTTAGTATTTATTCCAACAGTGGAAATTTGTACATCGTTCTTTACTGCACCTGTCTTTATCTGAGATAGTAATGAAAGGATGCTTGTAATTTTTACGTATATTTAGCAAGAAAGTTGCATTAAAAAAAAACCAACCCAACAATTCCCTCCCCCCCCCCCAAAATAAAAACCTGTTAGAAAATCAGTTTCAGTACCACAATAGGAAATTTAAAAAATCATATTGCAGGTTTCTGCTTTTCTTTTAATGATAAAAGAAAATGGTTCCATTTAGCAGGGTCAACATAGTTAACCAAGTCAAAGACTAATAAGTAGATAAAGATTCAGAAAAACTTTAAACTGCTCTAAGAAATGCTTTAAACTCTTACACAGGATTTAGCTCATACAGTTCATCAGGTATCTTCAATTTCTGCAGCAACCCTTGTATATTGTTCTATATAATCAATTATTTAAACAACAGTTTTAAAGAAACACGTATAGATGACATTTTAATGTGATCATTGCTTGCATTTTGCTGTTGGATCATTCAAGTTTTAGGATGAAAGAATTTTACTTGTAGCAATTCTCCCTGCTGTGAAATTTGTTACAGGTTGTGAAAACAGAAAATGTGGCTGGGTACCTTCGGTATTTGTGAATTAGAGATCATGTAACAATTCTCTCTCATGGCATATACTAACATGGACATTAGCTTTTAGCAGAGTACTATTTGGAAGTTATGTTTTCTATTTATTTGAATTCAGAGCAAGGACAAAAGGTCAATCAGGAACTCACTAGAAATCTTGAAGGTCTTTTTGCATTTGGTATTGATTCACATCCCTGTTTCTGTGCTCAGCTGGTGCCTGTGAAGGAACAGTTTCTATTGGAAAAAGACATTTTCTGAAAAGGTAGATTTAGCACAAAGCTAAATTGCTATGTGTGGTCAGTTTTCCTATGAGTATGAAAGTAAAAGGAAAAGAACTCAGAAAAGGGGAAACTGTTATGGCTATAGTAGTTTATTTGTCTGAGTTCCTCTCTGTTACCTACAATGGGTTTTCTCTTTCCTAAAGTGAAAATGGAACCCATTTTTCACCTTTTCATAATGAACGTATTTTATATGTGATAGTCTACTGTCTGATCTCCATGCCTTTTTTATATGTGTTGTTGCCTACAGTAAATACTGTGCATACAACCAGGTATGGTTAAGCTTTTCTAAGAACATCTGTGTGATATAAATATGCATATATGCATAAGCTCTTACCTTTTATTTGCAGATGTGTACATGTAATCATACTTGTGTTTACTGTACAGAAATGTATTGTATGCATACATTATTGTCTGTTATGCATATATGAGAATATGTTTGCATAAACAGTCAGTAACTTTCTATTACCATTTTGCTTTCCTTTCCTACTTAAATATGATAAACTGTTTAAATATCAGTTTCATTCATAGTAGGTGTAGATTTAGATGTTTTCAAACCAAGAATGGCTGGTTTAAAAACGAAAGCTATGTTGAATTCTATTTGTGTACAGGAAGGTAGAACTACTCCACAGTTCAAGTGTGATACCATATCTGATGAGAAAACAGTCCCTCTCTTAGCAACATGGTACTTAACAAATCGCATGGTGCTTTTGTGATACCTAGTAGAGAAGCTGTCAAATAATAAATTAAGTTAATAAACCCTCAATAAGTTGAAGCAATTGGCAATATAAACCTAATTGTTCTAGTTTCTTTTGTTTGTTTTCTATTACATTTGTGATTTTTTGAATGCAACAGCTGAAGTAGCTGTTCAAATTACTTTTATGTATAATGATTGCTTGTTCTGTTTTGTTGTTTTCCAGCTCCCTCAGGCTCAAAAGGTAAAATATTTTAATCAAATCTTAGTCATTCAAAATAGTCACCAGTCCTTCATGTTTCCATGGTGTTATGAGTATAGTACAGTGGTGATGAGTGAAACAGGTCACTGCAGGCTCTGGAGTTGAGTAGCAAGGAGGGCAGCTGACATCAAGGGCGGTTACACTACTTAATGAGAACAGCTCTTAAACTTATGAGCTATTTTAAAATGATAGGCCTACAACTTTAAAACTACAGGGAAGCTATTTTATCAACAATTTAAAGTAATAGTAAGGATAAAAAACCCCAACCCTCCGCATTACTCCATGTGAAACTTCTCTGGATCATTTTGTCTCTATTGTCGAGACTGCAGAACCCCTGGTATAGCTGCTCCCCACTGTATCTATCAACACACCTTGAATACATCGAACATTTGACTTCTCTAATAGGTTCCATACAGTTTTAATATAATACACTCTTGCCTTTAAACAATTTCTGCATCGATATGGTATATTACCAGAGTCAACATTGCATGTCATGATAGCATAGTGATTGTGGCAAACCTGAAGAATTGCTTATATTTCACAAATATAATTAAAGTTTCCAGAAAATAAAAAATCTAGATGCTGATTTGTGGTGAAAAATATTAAAATGATAAAATGAATGGAATATACTGGGAAACAGCAATCACCACTCAACCAAGTTGTGCTTATTGTGCTAGGTAAAGCACCTTTAATAAGAGATGTCATAGCAATTAATCAGTTAAAGATTGCTGTTATTAGCGGTCTTGGATGATCACCAAAGTTCAGCTTTTAATGAAAACTATAGGTTAAGTGATCTTCACTGAATAGGTTTTGCAGAATGGTGAGGGCATTCATGGAACTCAAAACTTTAAAAATGGTTAATTAATGGATCTTACACACTTTTAGTTTAAAAAGCAAGAAATAGGAGCATAGGAGCTTTGGTTTTTATGATGCAATGTATATTTGAAATTTCCTTGCTCATGGAGCTCAGAAAATTGTATTTCAAATCTGCAGGTAATGTGCTATTTGTTCATATGTCCATAGTTACTACTTGTCTTTTGACAGTTGCAGAGCTTACGAAATGTGACATGATAACAAAAGTTCTTGCTTTTATTTTTCTTCTGGAAATAGATGGTTTAAAGAAATCTTTTGTTTACAGCTTCCCAGAAAAGTAGAAGGACTAAAAGACTGTCTACATTGACTAACTTTGGCTTTTTCATATTCGCTTGCTTGTCTCAAAGTTTATGCCAAATGCTTCCCTTAACAGGTTGCAGAAAGATGAGACAGAGCAAGGTTATAATATGATGGTGCATAAAGCTATAAACAGTCAGGCTGTTTACCAGATTGTGCCATGTGGTGCTCTTTTATATGTTCTGATGTCCACCATTCTGAGCTATTAAATAATGTTCTGGTACAAATTACTCGAGTTCAAGGTTACAGAAAAAACATGCAGTTTTCATGGAAGGTCAAAAATGACAATTTTCAGTGTGTTTAGCCCTTGAGCAAACTAATGCAAAAAAATTAAAGCCACATATTTTCATTATGTATGCATAATGTCTACTTGAGTATATACTGCTTTCGTGCAGAGAAAGAGGAGAGGAGTGGAAAGAAAGGAATGGGATGGGATGGGATGGGATGGGGAGAGAGGACATATACAAGTAGCCACAAGGGCCTTTGATAGCTTCACATAAGAAATAAGCCTTTTCATAAGCATGGCCTGATAGCTTATGAACAAAACAAGAGAATCCCTTACTATCTGCAAGGTGAAGGGAAGGAGCACAGGGTTGATGCCTTCCTTTATGAATGACTTAGTCACTAGTGTACGTGTTTTGCCATATGGTGTCTGAATTTGTACTGTATTTTTGTTGGAATCTGTGTATGATCTTGCAAATGTTTTCTCTATAAACATTTCAAATAGTAATGTCTCTAAACATGTTCACTTTAACCTTTGAGTGATTTGCAAGAAAAATGTGTCATTCCAAGTTTACCTTTACTATTTTATACCTGTTATAAATAGTTGGTCATCTTGATAAAATGTGTTGTCTTTTATGTGAAACACTTTGGCTACATTCTTCACAGTGTTTAGTCAATGTCCTGTGGTGATCAGCTATTGATTTGCAAGAACTGTAGGTTCTCAACTGTCTTAGGGGAGTTGAGTAACAATTAAAACCTGTTACTGTTATCCAATCTGCTCTAAATCAAATTATTTCAAATTCAGGAGTGGAGCGCAGGTGAAATGAAGTATGAGGAATTTAAGGTGGATGTTTTTTGCACCATTGTATTTATCTTGAAAAGATCTGTGATATACCCTATACTTGAAATAGAAAATACCACAAAAAAACAAAAAACACATTTTCAGTTGAGCAAGTTGCTGATTTATTAGTTATGTAGCTTTCAGAAGAAAATGCGTCTAGGAAGATCCTGTGTGTCTAAAAGAAAGAGCCCCTATCCAGACAAATGGAAGAAATTAATGTGAAATTTTTGTGTCCTTTATGTTGCTTTTCTGGTTGCTTTTAGGTAACCACCCCGCAGGGCTGTGAAAATAGTAATAAAACAAGCTAATAATTCGAATTTACTGATTTTTTTCAGACCTTTTTGGTTTGGCTTCCAAAAGGACCTGTGTGTCTTTGAAACGCTTTTGAAAAGCAGCTTTTGTATTCATAGATGAGAAAAAGCTATTCTTCCTTGATAGCTCAAAACAGTGTTTTGTTTTCTAGCAGGAAAGCTTTACTGGCTGCTTTCCTGAGCAAACACAGCAGGATTCAAAATCTGTTGTCCTACTCCTGCTGTGATATTTTGTTCTACTTAGCTTGTGTGAGGAGGTAAAAGTGAATAAATTAGGCACACAAATTAGAAGCAGGTAGCTGTGTTTATGAACATTTAGGAAAGTTGTTTTTAATTGTTCTCTCATGAATGGAATCATATTTCCTCCATATAGAAATGTTTTGATGATATTTGTTGCCCAAAAGTTCCTGACAGCTTTCTTCTCTCTTTCTGTGTTATGCCTTAACTTCTGTAAGTAGTGCTTTGCCCTCCTTTTATCTTAATGCTATCATCTTTCAGCCATTTGGGAGCATCATTTCTCATTCCCTGCATCATTTACCTTCTTATACTTTGAAGTGTTGAATTAACTGTCACTGGGAACAGAAAATAGAAAATTTGCAAAGCCACTATTCCATT
Source organism: Pedionomus torquatus (assembly GCA_013398155.1). Lineage (NCBI taxonomy): Eukaryota > Metazoa > Chordata > Aves > Charadriiformes > Pedionomidae > Pedionomus > Pedionomus torquatus. Next base: position 1,252,829 of record VZRU01019628.1, on the reverse strand, counting down.
GAAGTACATGACTAGTGATTTTAGCATTTTTATAAAATTATAGAAGATAATTTGAATCTAATGAAGTATAAAATAATCATGAAGTAAACATTTTGACCCTAATTTAGCATTCCTTTGAATCTTTTTTCTGCTAATAGAGGTTATTGTTTTTCAGTTTTGTAATGTATATAAAGTTGAATGATGCATTCAGAAAACTACATTAAACTTTTCACAAACATGTTAATCACAATGTTAAAATTAATTTCCAAATTTTATTTTTCACACTCCTCAGTAAAGAAGCCAACTGTTAATAATATTTTTGAGTCAGCAATTTGCAAACTCTGAGTAACTATTTTACAATATGAGGGGTTTTTGTGTTTCATTTCTGTGTTTACCACACAGAAATGTCTAATTTACTAGGTTCACACAGGTTCTTATATTGTCCTAGGCCATGATTTGAATTCAAGCCAAAATAATATCTATTCCTTATTCACATAGTCTATATACATGACAATTAAATGGTCAAATTCTAGTTCTTTGATACTTCCAGTCTTCCTCATGATTCTACTCAGCACATAAAAGCACAGTACTCACAGGAGAAGCAACCCTATGTGGATTGGGAAAAAGGAAAAGAGGTGGCTTGTGGAGGTGGCAGGGTTATAACAAGGCAGTGAATCAAAAACAAAGCTTCAGCAGGGACCTCATACTTCAAATACATCCCTACCGAATTGCTGTGCACTGTGGGTAAAGTTTCAGTAAGGACATCGTGGCAACCGCTTTCAACGCTGGTGCCTTGACAGAGAGTTTGCAGTGTTCCATGCCCCATGGTTTCACCCAACTTTCAGTCCCTCTGAATATAGCAATATTTCTTTCCTGATTTTCAATATTATTTTTTTTTCCACAAGGCTGTATTGGCTACACCCCTTAAGTCTTATTTCTTTCCAGGTCTACAGACCGAGGTTTCCTACATCAGCATAGCCCACAGCACTCCTCAGATAATTCTCAAATGGTCTGTTTAGCTCCATCGTATCTCCTGACTTTGCTTCAATTTTTGATTCAGAATGCTAGCACCAATTTTAAGCTCTGTCTTCTAGATGTAGTGGCCTGTGGACCTTTTCTGCATTTCAACCTGTTGGTAATTTATTTAAATATTGTAGAAATCAAAGGTCATGTTGTGGGATGGTGAAAAATCAGCTAGAAACGGTGTAGATCCAGAGAAATTAGAATTCAAAGGAATATTTATTGGGTTAGAGATTAATCTATGAGCAAATTTGGGCATTGGTGTGGTTATTTGATAGTTTCTATGAACTGGAATTGGTACGAGATGAATCTAACTTTACTTGACCCTTTTTTGCTGCAACAGATGTCCCATTCTGTGGAAATACTGGGGTTATTACAGTCCAAAGTAAGTTCAAAAATGAGGAATATGTCAAGCAACAAAAACATTAGTGTAAAAAAAAATTCTTATTTTGCTTTGCCAGGCACTGTTTAAATTGGGAAATGAAGACAGGATAGAATTAGTGCTATAGAAGCTAAATTCTGAGCTAAGTCCTGCTAGGATTTCCTGATGTATAACACAGACATAATAAATCTGAACTGAAAAAAAAGATATTTTGAGATTACAGGTCTCAATTTCTTTGATATCTTTTTGATGTGGTGGAAGTTAGTGAAAAATTCTAGAAACCATGATGCAGGTTATGGTCTTCTAAAACACAAAGTCTAAACTCTGTCTTTCAGATATTGGAAAAATATGAGTTTTAGATCTCAAAACAATTATTTTCTGTGACTTAATTATAGTTTAAAAATTAGCAACAAAATATAGAATTGTTTTCATTCATCAGTAACAATTAGGGAAAGTGTATATTCAACAAAATATAAAATTATCACTTCACAGCTAGCTAAGTAAAACAATATTGCATGTTGTCTTTGAAAAAAAAATGAGGAATAGCATCTAAAAAAGCACTTTGTTACTGTCCTTATTTATTCTTCCATCTCAGGAGACATCCACTGGTCTGTTGGTAGCAGAGCCCAGTTTCATTACAATCATTGCACAATATATGTAAACAATAATAATATTGTATTAAGAGCAATAAATATGGACACTGCTAACTCCATGTCAGAAATTCTGGACAACCTGTAAATCTTCTTGACTATACACTCCCAAGGAAAATATTTCAGGGATCCTTCACAAATTCCTATTGCCATAATGGAAACACCTAATGAAAATTAATATTCTTTCCTGTATATGTGTTTCTGGAGTAATTCTGGAGGCTGCCTTAATCTTTGTCCTGGGAGGTGGATATTAGTGCTAGATGTGAGGCTGAACTCTTTGGTTTGTAAGCTTCATGTGAGGAGTTACGTGGATGCTTGTTAATTTGTTGTTTCTGGAGATTTATTTGGGGTTCTCAGGAGGGTAACCCTGTACCGCAAGGAGCTTAGAGGAAAACTGTAACAGTTAAATCTGTTTCTAAAATAGAGACATTTTTGTCCAATTATAAAATTATTATTGCTGGGCCTTACAGATTGTGATTTTCTCAGAGAGTAAGTTCTGTTTATTTTAAGCAGCCAAGAGTCATTTGACCTGGGAATGCATTTTTCCCTGAGCTGACTTTTAAAGGTTTGCTAAGCATTTTATCAAACTGAATGTCCATGGCCCTTGTATAGACTCCTGACTAAAACTGTTACCGCTATGTCTTTTCATTAGAATTGCTTTCTGGGACGTACCACTAATGCTGTCCCCTTCATTCATTATTTTAGACTATGAATGATAACTTACAAAATCCTGGGATCTAGTTGAAAACTCTGTGTTTTTCTTTGAAGGTCTAGTTTTAGTTTCTCTTGCCAATGTCATGCGAGGTAGCCTAGCAATTCTGAGGCAAAACATACTGGTGCATGTTGGAGAAACTACAAGAACTTACTTTTCTGCAACACTATTAGATGGACGTATCGCAAAACTACTATTCCATAGCATGTCATCCAAGCGTCAGATGAACCAAACTCAAGTACTGAAATATGTGTGTTTTTACTCTACCATTTTAATCCCATGTTTTAGAGAGTCATAGGAACAATAGCAGTTAAACTAGTGTTTATGTGAGGATATCTTTCCAGACTTGAAGACAGAAGAAACATCTGAGGGGCTGTATGGTTCAGTAGTCTCCCATAAACATATATATCCATATACATGAATCCACACACATTTAATATTTCACTGAACGGACTTCCCATGAATTTTTATTGCACTGATTGAACATTTGTGTAGGTTCATTATCCAGTCAAGCACTGTCAAATTGCTGACATTTCATAGCTCTTTGAGGCTAAAGTTGCCTTATATTTTTCTTCTAATGGTGGTTCTGCTAAAATAGTGGAAGAGTTCTGCTTAAATATTCCCAGAATCACCTGACGAAAGAGGTCTATTAGTTTTACTCATGATGGAAAAGAGATGGAAATACCTTATTCTAAGATATTGCCTTTCCTGAGAAGAAAAGAAAATTAATTGATGATGATCTTGAGTGGAAGCTAAACTCAGAAGGAGATTAAATTGAGGCTTGTTTTGTTGCTTTTGGTTTATTAATAAGCTCTAGAGAGAATTATGTTACTGTGAGTTTATATTCTTAGCAAATATGAAATTTGTAGTGTATTCAAATGCAGAACTAAATCAGAAATTAACAGCTCAACCAAAAGGTAGAAGATAGAAGAAATTTTGAAAGGCTGGTGGAACAACAGCTGCTGCAGTCTGAAAACTTAAGTGTACTGAGAAAGAGTTGCTCATTTAGCATAGGGAGGAGTCCTTTTTCTGGTTTTCAGAGGAGAAGCTTGAATGTGACAAAATACCTTACTGCCAAGGAGCTCTGCCTGTGTGTACACTTGCCTTGAGTCAGGGGTTCCAGTGGGTAGTGTGCCATTGCCACAAGAAGAACTGTAATGAGCCTCACATTGCTTTCACAGTACTGTGGAGAATTTATTCAGGATCAAACCACTTGGTGTAGACAGCAGAAGCTCCTCAACTCACATAGATCGTTGGGAATTTCCAGACACATGCACTGGTCCTGTCATGTCTGAGGAAATTGCAGATCAATACTGATCAATAGGTTAGCATGACTGGTAGAATAATAAGAGGTTTGAGAGAACTGAATTTAAAGAAGCAGCACAGACTGTGTTTATGAAGAAAGATGCCTTTGTATATGAATTGGCATAGACAATCTCTTCCTTTCATGAAGGTACCTACCTGATTCATTAAGGGAGATGCTGATTACAGCACTTGTCAACTGCAGCCCTTAATCAAAATGAATCAGTTGGAGAACTTAATTGCATTGGAGGAGAAAAAACTGAACTAAACTTTAGGTAGTTTCTTTCTTCCTTTTTTTTTTTTTNTCCTTTCCCTTTTGGTATGTTTTTTTTTTTTTCCCCCTGAAACGGTGACCACTGTATTGTATGGGGCAGCCTATTTCCCCGTATTACATTCTGTGCTTGCAAATGAAAACATTCAAATATTCAGATGGTTAAACTGTTTCTTGAATAAAATGTCTTTGCAGAATTCCTGTGATGAGGTAAACTCAGGGTTTTGTTTTGAAATGTATAAGGCTCATGTAAACACACTAATTTGGCTTTTGGAAAAAGCAGGAACTTCCTATTCTTTGGGGAATAAATATCTAACAGGGTAAGAAAAATCTGACAGGCCAGGCACTTAGTGCTGTACCGGGCATGTAATCAGAGTTCTGTACAGTTTAGCATGAAGATGACTTACGCTGCAAGAGTGGAGAGTTGCTGATGTTAACTGATATTCAGGTGTTTAGTGCTTTTATAAGTATTGATCTAAATAAATACAGAAAAACATAAATTAATATTTATTCTAGAAATACAAATAAATAATAATAAATAATACAAGCCTGACCTTATTTGCCTTTTTAAAGAAATTACTCTATATGAAAGTAACACATTTATTTTCTCATTTCATTAATTTTAATTTGCTGACTGAAGCATCTGACAATGCCCGGAGCATTTCCCTGGAAATCTTATCTTTTATTTGTGTTAGTTTCCATCTGTTCTACTAATCCAAAACCAAGAATTTGAAGAAACTGGAATTCACATCCACTTCTGAAACCTGGGAGTGCTTTCTTCAAAAATTGCAACTGACCTTAACAAGCTTGTCTGCGCAGATATATTTATGTAGAACAAAATTAGTGAGTTAATGCACAGAGACACTTTTAAGGCACATCACTGCCTTAAAACTGCTAAACTGTTCTTCAGTGATTAGTTTATGGTTATATATTTCCAATATTCTTAAAAAGGCAACAACAATTACTAGCTGTGTAGAATTTTCAGAGGCCTAATGAAATTAGATGCCCAAACCCTGGCAGAGGCAGGTAGTACTATTTTTGTACTATTGCAATACTTTTGATTCAGTTCCATCTTATACCCTGCAGGATGTTGTACTGAATCTGGGAAGTGTTTAGGTATTATTTGAATGCTGTTTTTTATATTTAATTTTATAGCAAAAAAAAAAAAAATCATTTCAAAAGGCAGTTCAAAGCATCTACCTGTTCCTTAGTTCACATCTGTTGGTAGTCTCAAGTGCTGGACATATCTAGTGGTATTTTTATTTTCCTGGGTAGTTGGGGATGATGCAGCTTTTGTTTCCTTACCTTTTTATAATATGTAACTACTTGAAGGAAATAAAACCACAGTGGTTGGCACGCTGCTAAACAGGTAAGAGAGGGGACGTCAATATCAGTCAGAGCCCATGTGTGTTACCTAGCATGGTGCCCCAGGTAAAGAATAAGCTTAGACACTTACCAGGATTTAAAGACTGAAGAAATAGAAAGGAGCTTGATTTGCAAAAGAGAAATTGTTAAGCATTGGAAAAAAACTCATTGTAGTAGTAAAGGGGAAGAGAAGCAACAGAGGGTTTTCTGTGAGAATAGAACAAGAATTCAAGAGAGAGACTTGAAGAAATTGAAAGTGTTTAGTAGCTCTCTCTACATATGTTTAGATGAGGTTCCAACGTTTGGGTGAACTTTGGTTCAAATTAATCCTCATTTGTGAGCACAATTGATCTATCAGCAAGATTTTATTTTGGCAAAAGCCATACACTTATCAAATATAATATTTTGTGAACACATTTTTGTTAAAGCTTTTTCTTTGTTTCCTGTGAACCCTGCCAGCCCCCAGAGTAGTGGGAGTTAGAAAGGATGAATCAAGTATGCCTAGCATGTAGCTTTAAACAATTTTGAATAATCAGACTGTGGGGTATTATTATGTCACATAAATCATACCTTTGTAAAAACGGCAGTAACTACTAGTATTTTTTACTCATGTTAGATATTCCTAAGAGACTGAAAGGACAAAATTGGGTAAGGTACAGCCTATTTAAAGATTGAGATAAAATTCATGGTGCTTTGTGTTTTAGACATTCCCAAGAACACTTCACTGTTTGTAACTTGTAATTATCTATCTGGTGATTTTATTTCATTATAGTAGTATAATTATCATTCTCTGTATTTGTCAATAACACTAAAAAAACCCTGATTCTATGTATGACCACATTATTTGTTGCCTGCTTAGGAGAATGTATTTTGTGCTTAAAAAAATCAATGCAAGGAACAAACATTCTTCAAGACGCTTCCTGTAAGAAATGTTTGACTGCAGTATTTTTGTTTTACACACCTAAATAATTATTTTCTGAGCCTTGTGATGTCCAGTTGATGAGTATGGGAATTATAAGGATTGCCTGCATTTTCTTTTGGGGAAAAACAAATAATAATTGAGTAACCAAAGAGTTTATTACAAATTATCCAATAACCTGAATGTTTAAATTTAATACAGTCATTCAGAGACTTGATTATCATATATTGATTTTGTCATTCTGAATTTTTGATATTTAACATTTTTCATTAAGCATTAACTTCTAATTAAGTATTGCTGATGATTTCAAAAAAATCCTAGCCAATCCTGAGGATATAAGTGATACGTGCTCCTTCTGAATTTAACTAATGTAAGCTGAAGTTATATCAGTGATTAGAGAGTATATTACTGTGTTTTCTTCCTCAGAATCACTAAATTTTTCGAAAACTTGCATAAGCTGTCACAAAGTTCTGCTATATGTAAGAAATTGTCAGACTTAAAATGCAAAATACCTAGTTCATGGCTTCCTTTGCAATTTATTAATAGATTCTAGCGTTAATTGCCTTAGCAGAAATACCCAGTGGCTAGCATTCTACTATTTCAAAGTATTTCTGCCAAAATGTCATTGCCCAGGGAATAAAGCTGTGCTCCTCCTGTGATAATTCCTCACAATCTAACAATTTTTGTGAAGCAAATACTGCAGCTTGAGATGGTGACTCAGTGAAACATCGTAAATATGAGTCATCTATCATCCAGTAATTTGCAGACTCCACTTATGGAAGTGGCCAACAACCTGTTCATTTGCCAAACAAACAAACAGACTGGATGATAAGACTGCACTTCTATAGAAATTACTGTGGCAGCCAACCCTTGGTGATACTTGTAGATATCATAATTACAGGGCGATTATTCTCTGCATGCTTCCATAGTTAGTTTTAGGAATTAATGACCTGTTTTCTCAGAATTTCCCAGGAACTCCAGGCTGTTTTTTTCTCCATTTAAAGTATTTCAAACAGATTAAACTTTACTGCCAGTCCCTTGGCTGGGATCCTATCCAATAAATTGTTTCTAGTAGTGTCTTGAGAGTGAATGGATTCTTAAATAATACTGCACTGATATTTGACAAATACATAATGCCAAAGAACAACCCTGGGCAATCATATAAAATTTCTAAATGCTCCAAGATGTCACCCCATAATCAGCAGAGCTTTTTCACTTCCTGATGTACATGTGTTCGGGACTGTTGACTGTCATACCACAGAAGAGTCCTCTCCACACAGGTCATGTCAGCGTACTTGACTGTACTACTCTGGCCAAGGAGAACAAATTCTTGCACTAGTTCAGCCATGTTTGACTTTCAAGTGCAACCTCTGATTTTACAGTGTTTTGTTGAGTTGTTTTTCTTTTGATTTGGTTTTCTTGTTGGTTGTTTTATTTAATAGTTTACCATTGCTTATTAGATCAATTATTATATGAGGGCTGGAAATATCTCTCCTTATTTAAAAGGAAAAGAAATCAAAAAAAGCAAACATCATCACGTGTTTGTTCCACCGTATATCCCTATTGATTCCTTATCAGATGTAAGCTTTCTTGATCTTAAACTCCATTTCTGTTCCTGTCCGATGTCTACAAACATTCCTCCTCACCATGAGGTAGTGCCATACTCCAGGAAATATACTTGTTTGGGAAACTGAAACCCTCCTGAAGGAAACTGGGAGCTTCGAGACATATATTGTTCTAGATTTTTGTCTTGATTTGTTAATATAAAATATGCTTCATAAAATATTTTGGTCATAATATATGACTTGTGTTCTGAAAATCCAGGGAGTTGGTACCTATTGTTTCACTAATAATAAAAGCTCTGTTAACAAAAAAATCAAAATTGCAGCAATTCTCAGAAAAAAAATGTATTGGAAGTACTGCCTGAGTACAGGAAATATGGTAAAGATGTAGGGGCAGAAGGAGAATATCAGAGTTGCAATTGGGCATGACTGTCACCTACAGTGTTTTACTGGAAGATTGTCTCTTTTGCCTTGTCCATTTGACTGAACACAGATGCAACAAAGCAGACTTGACTTGTCTCCTCCAGTTCTGATTATAACTGGCTATGTCATGCTTTTCAATATTGGGTAAGCCTCTTCAACTTCAGATGTCTTCCCAAATTATAGGGGCAGAAAGAGTTTAACAGTAACTCTCAACTTCCTGCTTGAGTTATCTTTCCTATGTAGATGGCATACAGAGCAGTGCTCGTCTTGAGCATCAGTTAGCGTTTGCCTTCTGACAAAGATATAGTCTGGCCAGAGGGTGTGAAGAGAGGATGGTCTGAGCAATGTCACTCTCCTGTGGCCAATGATAAGCATTCTACATGTTTCTCTTAAATGGAACCAGGGTCAGGAGGTCTGTTTTCTCCCTAAATTGAAGAAATATGTTGAAACCTGATGTGCAGAATCAACTAATGTTTCACACCACCTCTTCGTCCAGCAAACTGAAACTGAATGGAGCAAGGATGCTCCTGGAATACAAACTGGCTGTCATGCTATTTGCCAGCGTGTTAGCTGATGAGATCTCAGTCTGGACCAGAAACAAAGTGCATGAAACTCATGACCTCTTGTTCCTTGCTGGGAGAAAACAGCCTTAGGCAGTGTTGGCAGAGCTGACGCTGGGAAAGAACAGAGCTCCAGCTGCTTTGCTACTGCACATGCTGCTTCTACAACCCACATTCGTATCTCTCATGGGAGATTGCAATAAGAATGAAGATGAGGCATCTTTCCTGCCAATGCTGTTGGTGGTGGGGTGGGCGGAGCTGGTATCTACAACTGAAATTGGGCTGAGCCTGCACTGACCACAAGCCTAACTGACTATGAGTCATTTGGATAAATTGCCTTATATCATTGAAAGTGAAGAGAGTGTAACTGAAAAATGCAATTTCGTGTCTGTAACTGTTCCTTAGTTCTTAGAGGTAATATTTCTTTTTTAAATATAGCTTGCCGATGATCAGGGATTGGTGTTGATGACAACTGTTGCCATGCCAGTATTTAGTAAGCAAAATGAGACTGTAAGTACTCAGAATATTTCCATCATGTGGTAATGGGCTGATGCCAGTGAAGTTGCTTCAGAGACCTAAGAAGAGTTTAGCTTAGTCTAAAAATTTTTCTCATATTTTCTTCATATTATTTTGCCTGCAGTTAGTAGCCTTTTTTTTAGCATAAAAATATGGACAAATAATCTCAAATAACTGTACGCTAGAAACAATAGTGAAATAATGAAAGCCTATGTCTAAGAGAAGATCTCGGGTGACACTAGGCCTTGGGGTCATCTTTCTTCTATATTACATTTTTGCAGAAAATAGTCTATATTCTTTTCTTCTTTGCACTGATATGCTTCTATGTTATAGACTCAGAATTTAATTAGTCATATATATATGTATGATTACTAAAAACATTACATAACTTTCCCATTAATGCTTGATCTTTCTCTTTTGTTTCACAAACAGCAGGAGAAATTGGGAAAGAAGGGAGTAACATATTTTTAATAGTACTTTTAATTCAAAAACTATTTTGCATGAGCAATTTTTCTGTTGAGGCACCCAACTATCAAAAGTTTGCATGCCTTTTCTATGTGAATTGCAGATAAAGTAGAAAGAAGCAATATTATTGATTAAATGACTGATCAGATGAGTTGTACCAGCCTCTGCTTTCCCCACTTTTTTAATAATTTGTCTGTTATCTGTTTACTTCTGCAGAGTAACTGCAATGTGAAATAAGAATATTCATTATTACTGTGGTTCCAACTGAATATATTATTGTTCTTTTCAGAGATCTAAAGGGATTCTTCTGGGAGTTGTTGGCACAGATGTTCCAGTTAAAGAGCTTTTAAAAACTATTCCAAAATACAAGGTAATACACAAATGGTGATATGGTGAATGGTTTCCTTTACACTCAATGTAATATAACATAATTTATTTAGCATGTTAATATTGTTTATACTGATGTAGCTCTGTTATTTTACTCATTTTTGTCAGGAATTTTAACTCTGTATTGTCTGATGGCTAAATGTCATTGGTCCTGAGATTATGTGCAGTTTTTAATGCCAAAATTAATATTTTTGTGGATCACAATGTGTTCTATAATTTAATATAACTATTGTTTGTAATAAAACCAATGAAATGATTCAACCACATAAGATGACCAGAAATTCATGCTGAAAATTTACAAAATTTTGTATGGAAACTGTGAAAATCTATCCTTAACATGGCTTTAGTTCCTACCTAACCACACTAGAGATTTCTTCTCTTCTGTCCAGTGTTTGCTAGTCATTTCCCTCTATTTAGTTTTCCAAAGTCAGAAAACTCTACTATAAAATCCTTAAAAAGTAATTATCATAAAAGTTTTCAAAATTTGATGCACGTATTCTGTCATGAAATATTTGTACCTCAGTAAAAGCAGGCTTCAGGCAAATGCAAAGATTTAATTACTTTTCATTTAAATTCAATGCAATGCATTAGTATTTCACTACTTCTTTACATCTGAAATACTTTACTATTTTATTCACAAATGAAAATGAAATAAATGTTTTCTAGTTAATTCCTAGCAGAATCTTTTTGCAAGACAAATCAATGTATAACACAATACCATACACAGCCTTTAGTAAAGAGGTCAGTTATTGGAATAGCTACGTTTTGACATGTACCTGTACTGAGCATCAATATGTCATGCTTCCCTCTTAATTGGCTGCCCTGCTCTCATTTACTGATTTCTAAGAAGATGGAAGAATAAGCTGACTTGTTAGTGCCATTGTATATTCCTATAGTTTTTTGTAGATAAATCTAAGTAGGATGAAAAAAAATCCTCCTATCAATTTTAATTCTAATTTTAATATATTAACAATTACCAAATGATTTGGTAACTGCTAATATGCAATAACTGGAAAGTTTAAATTAAATGACAATTGGATAAGAATAAAGCATAAAGTACCGGCAATAATGTTGACTGGAGTAATGTCCTGGAACATGGATCCCAGTAGACTGTTCTGTCTGTACAGCATCTAAGGGCCATCCCAACTGGAAAAACATAGTGAGCAGTGTCATTGCTGGTCAGGATAAATAACACAGAACAGTCTCAGCACAGTAAACACCAGAGTTCATTAACTGCGACTTATTTTACACTGTTGTATATTCAGAAATATAGAATCAGTAGAAGGTAGAAGAGAAAGGAGTAAAATTTGGAGCAATGAAACCATCTTTGGAGCAGCCTTCTAAGGAGTTATGGATAGACCAAGTTTCACTTGTAATGAGAAGGAAGAACAATGTAGTAGTAACTGCAGAAATGAAAGTCTGACTGAGAGTGGCTGGATAGAAAAGGCCTTATTGCAGTGCTGTTATTCAAAAGATATCTTATTCTGTAAGATTTGGGCATAGTCTGAACAAAAGAACCTAGAGAGAGTGTGGGGCCTGAATAACAGATATTGCAGCAGAGTTAGAATGGTTCTGAAAAAGAGAAGATAGGCAGGAAAATTAAAATTTCTAGTTTTGTCATACGTTATTGTGGTTTTCAACACTTAGTTTTCTGTGGAAGTAATATATGATCCTCTTTCTGAATATTAGACTTTTTATTTGAACGTACATTTTATATTGCAGGATGTAATGCAAGAGAGGATTATTAGAGGAGGCACCAATATCATGCAATACACTTAGGTTACTGAAATCATTTGAGTTATAACTTCCAGTTTCACATACCACAAACATTTCTGAACAGTAAAAAGACCATGCAATTGCAAGAACATAATCACCCCTGGGACCCATTCCTTTAGAGGCAGCACGTGAAATAAAATTCACACAGAGATATAAAATGATTGGTTGGAAATAGAATTCTGCTGACCTGGAATTCTCTCCATTTGGACTAGGTGGATTTTATGCCGAGGAAGATGAATAATAACAATGAGCTATTTTCAGCAGCCATTATCTAGACTAAACTTCCCCAGATGTCAGTGGCAGTTTCTCTCGAATAAGGCAGGGTTGGATTTAGTAATGCTTAGTTTTCATGTAGCATTTTATGGAAGTTAGAAAAAGTTTTTTGTTTTGGAATCTGTCCTTTAGAGACAAGAGTTCAAGGTTTAAAATGGCAGTATTGTTGCAAGTGATAATATAGAAGCATTTTAAGTGCAGAGAATGTGCAGTTTCACATATTGCACAACACACAATAAAATACTACTCTTAGAATCTGGGTATGCTTCAAATAGGCAAAAGTTTTTTTCCTGTGAAGTATACCACCCACATTTGTTTCCTTACCTGACTTCCATTCCTTAGATGTCATTCTGCAGTTATCACCACAGACAACTATACTTGAGATCTGATATTTAGCCAACAGCTAGTTCACTTGTCATACTATAATAGGTAAAATATATCCCCCATCATTATTTTGGTTATCCCTTCTTTATGAAGAGATGCCAAGAGCATATCACCTTCTATTACTTTCACTGAAGTTTATTGCTTTAGGAAAATGGCTAATTTATGAAACAATCTTCTGTATGACAGATATAGTTGACCATATATGATCATTCACATGGAGACAAAGTATAAATCTACCTGGTATGTTTTCCCTATGACCTTGCCGTGATACCATGCTCTGGTTTGTATTTCCAGAAAAGTACAGAAGCCAACAGACTTGCTGTCCTGCTTGTGTCTTAGAAATTACTCTGACTTGTCAGCCTTGCTCATGTTGCTTTATGCCAGACAAATTCCTAAGGACCCACTTCAGCAAAGCATTTAGGAATGTATTGAAGTAAAATAAAAGAAGATTGTTAGTAGTGTCAAGTATAAAGCAATTACTAAAGCAAGATAGTTAGGTTTTTGTTTGGTTGGTTTTTTGGGATTTTTAATACCTCTGTGCATCAAGATGCTTAGATGAAGATATACAGGATGTTATATTACATTACTTCAGAACTGGAGAAAAAAATAGGGTGAGAAAATAGGGTGAGATGTACCCTTTGCATAGTGAAAATTACCTATTGAAGCTGCAGAAAGAGTCTACTTTAGCAGCGAGTTTATGCTAAGAAGGAATGTTTGAATGATCATATGAACGATTTGAAGGTACATTTATTGCATTCAGTGGGTGCAATCAACTGTGTAATAGCCGTATTGATAGAAGACTAGTATTGTTATTTAAGTAAGTACAGTGCTAGATTTGGTTAGTCTGTTAAGACTCAAAGCATTTTGTTGCTCTCAGGTGACAACCCATAGTTCTAATAGGTACAAATATGTAAACTGCATGTGTTACTTTACTAGAAATAAGCCTTCTTCTGTGGCTCCAGATGAGCTTGAATTAACAGAGGTGAAATACCTTTAAGACTGGTAGATGTAAACACCATGCATGACAGGCCACTGCTTCCTCATTGTAGCTGTGTATTCAATACCATTAATTTAAATGATTCTTTTACAGCATCACTTGACCAACAGAGGTAAGCTGAGCCTAGCCACTCCTGGATATATGTGAATTTCCTAAATGCCAGAATCCCTTTGTTTTGGCACACTGTATGGTGTATGCCACATGTTATGGTGTCTCATGTATATGTGTATATCTAATTCACTCTACAGCACGTAGAAATAGGTGCCCTAGATACCAAAGTGTGTGTGACATTTTAAAATTGTGCTGTGTGCTGTATTCATCACAATGACAGGTTCTCATTTTCACAAAATGTCAAGGATCAGAGCTTTGCATATGTTATAATGAAATACTATGTGGATAAGGGCTATGAATGCCAGCTTTAAGCCCTGGATAACTAAATTGTCACCTGATTTTTTTGTCTAAGAATTTACTGCAGACCGTGCTAATTAGTCTTTCTTTCTCTTTTACTCTTACAGTTAGGTATTCATGGATATGCTTTTGCAATTACAAACAATGGATATATTTTGACTCATCCAGAACTTAGGCCTTTGGTAAGAATACAGTTTAGTGACCTATTTTATCTAGCCATATATGTTGAATTTGTTTTTCTTTTAAATCAAATAAGGTCATATTCATTTAAAAATTAAATACAACAGACCAGTTATTTATATTTCTTTGTAACACATAATGCTCCGTAAATTTATCTCTGGAAACAAAGGTTAGCATGAATAAAATAAAGGAAAATAAGTATATGAGCTGTTTCTGCCAAAGATGCAGGCCTCCGTTACTGCAAAATGGCAAAGCCAAAAATTGCTATAATTATGTTCATTTTACATTGAAATGGAATGCTGGAGTGCTCTATTGCTATGTAATAACCCCTATTTGTCATGTTAAAGTGTTTAAACTAATTTAATATATGTGCAGAAATTTCAATAAAGCATAGTCTTAAGCAAAATAGGGGACAAGGGATCTTAGTACAAGAAGAGAAATAGCAGTAAATTTTACCATTAGTTTCCCTTATCCTGTAGTTTGCATTAATCACCGAAAGAAAAATAGAAGTGCCTGATACACAAATGTTTATCAACTTAACACCCTAGAGAGCTGGTATAGTCTTGATTGCATCATTGTTTAGGAACAGCACTTGCAAGTGTTCCATCACTATCAACTCTTTGCAAAGCACCAGTATTAATGATTCTGATGCTGTATGCACATGGATGCCGTGTGTATTTCTCATGCAGATACTTCAAGGCATATCTGGTTTCAACAATATTTTAGTAGAAAACAGAAATATTAATTGGATGGATAATTTCATATAAAAATAAAATTATTGAAAAGCATGATTTATTAAGTCATTAGCATAGCTGAAGCTTTCATTCAGCAAAAGAATTTATCTTTTTAAGATCTGGGCTAGGAATTACACAATTAACATTTGTATTAGCAATTATTGTTTCCCCAGTTATTTTTTAACTGGATTAGAGCTTATGAAAAATTCAGCAGAGAGACTTCCATGGATGAATGGAAAAACATTTTCTCAGTAACTTCACTGTAAAGTGGACAGTTTAATGGAAAGCAGACATTATAGTATCTTGGGAGGAATTTTAGAATAAATGGTTTAATTGTAATTTTTGTTCTAAGAATATCACCCATGATTCTAGATGCTAGAATTTTTTGCAGCTGTGGAAAGGAAGACAATACCTGTAGTGAATTTGGCAAATTACTGACCAATAAGCAATATAATTTTCAGAAACAAGTCTTGCAAATTAATTCATTGTTGGTTGGGGTTTTTTTTTACCAGTGGTGAGTTACTAAAGCTAGATATCCAGGTATAGACAGCTCAGATCTCAGTCAGTTAAATTAACATGCTCCACTGACCTTTCTTTCTTCACCTCTACATTCACCACCAATAATTTCTCATAATGATGAATTTGTATCTTCTTGTTTTATGGGAAGTAGGAGCTCTGCCACCCAGACATATAAATATTAGGGAGTGAAAAACTTCCAGCCTCAGTAGAAACAGTTTACTCTTAAGGAAGACTGAAAGCTCTAAATCGATACCTAAGCACCTACACCTCTTAGTCAAAATGTGTTTTGACTTTATGAGAGTGCATACTACTCAAGTATTTCAGTGTAGGATTTATGAAATTGATTCACCTCACTTATACCCATCTGGTCCAGAATCCCCTTACGAGTGATATCCAGCATGAGATTGTTCCTGAGGAAGATGCAGGAACTGAGTAAAAGGATGTGGAAAATCTCATAGCAGTCAGTATAACTTTTAAGAGTTTCAGGTAGGCTTCTGCCTGTAAACATTTGATTCTGATATTTTTTACATTAAGACTTTTTAGAGTGGCTACTTTTGTTATCCATACCACCTTACTAATTTTTTTCAGTCTGACTTCTCATAGAAATGATTTTCCATATCATAACCATTTTTTTGGTTTTTATTTTTGAATTCATAACCATTTTTGAATTTTATTTTTGAATTATTGTAAAAATATTCATTTTTATAATTTGAATTCGTTATAAGTATTTTTATATTATAAATATGAAAAGCAAAAGCTCCTGTGATGTTTTTTTTCTTTTTCATTCCTTACTTTGTATAGTAATGTGTGATTGTTATCTCATTGAATCTTCTCATCACATTAAGCAACTAATAGTTTCAGTCTTGCTCTAATGTTTTTATACTCTTACTTTAGACTTCTGCATTTTGGCATTTTGTTGTCATGTTACCTGTATTTTTCTGACCTCTTATTTACCATCGTTCTTCCATGTTTTGTTGTTTTCTGACTGAGAATGCCTGTGAGCTACATTTGGTAACTGTAGCAGAGAAGAGGCAGCAACAGGGACTGTACAAACCACCTTAGAGCAACTGGATTATATGGAAAGATCTTTAATGCACCTTTTGGTCTCTTCTGCTGCATCTTCGCTGATTTTTTACCTCAGCTAGCTCATCTGTGTTGAGTAACTATTTGTGTAATTTTGCTGTTTTCCCACATCTGGCTGCGTCATAGACCTATCTTAAAAATTGCTTAAAAGGGCCAAAGTTACAAGAAAACTGATTATATCTAAAATTTATATCATAGAATACCGTATCTTTTCTGACAATTTACCTTTTCTTTTTTTTCCTCCTGCTATGTTAATTATCCTCAGTGGTTAAAATGCTGAAATATATGTTGTTATGCTGTAATGTAATGTTTTTATATTAAATATTTCTTTTTCCTTGGGGTGAAATGCCACTGTAATGAGAAGTTACCTTCAAAATTTTTTGTTGTTGCACAGGAAAATGTGATAGGGGGTTGTTTTTTTCCAATATTTTTCCTTATCTCTATGTATTAAAATCCCTGGGAATTTTTTAATGTCTCATTCAAAATTCGAAATAAATCCAATGTGTTTTATAATATTCTCCAATTTTCATAATACTAAAATTGTGACTTTGCCTTGATTCCTAAAAATGCCTTTGAAATATTTAGGTATTACATGTAAATCTGACAGTCTGTATTTAGAAGCCAAAGGAATATATATTTAAAAGTTCCCTATCTAGATTGCAAGAGTCTGACAACCCATGCATTTGCTGTACTGTCCCTTTTCTTCCTACAAATTACTTCATTCAAAAATATTCGGTTTTATTCATTACAGAATAGATACTTTAATAAACAGAAGGTAATGAAATACAGGGTAGCTTCAAGTTAGACTAATAAAGGGTGTTATCCACTTTTCTTATTTCTTTTGTGTTGGCATGTTTTAATGAGGAAAAAGGTGTTTTTCTGTTACTATCCCTTGCCCCAGTGTACATCTCAAAGGCACTTATTTCATTACCTTACACAGCAGTCTCTCTTTCTAAAATCAAAATGTTGGGCAGCAGCCCATAAGCTGTCAGCTACAGGGAACTCATTCTGATACATTCATGGTCTGTTCATTTAATTTTTTGGAAGAGTCATTTTTACCTCTGGGTTCTGTCAGTATTGTGTAATGGGAGCCTTCTGTTGACTTCAGTGGAGTTTTTGAGAGTGAAGTGATTTCTGGCCTAGGCTCTTAGATTATAATTGCAGGCCAAATCCTGTGTCCTTGTAACTAGTGGCAAAACACTGCATGAAATTTGTCATCGTAAGGATGTGAAAATAGGCATGTTGGACCAGAATTAGTTCACCAAAGATATTATCTAAAAATAAAATTATTTGGGTGAGTTAGAGTTTACATTCAGGTTACATTTGATTACTGACTTGCTCTGCACTGGTTTCTATTTCTGTTATATTTTCCTGTGGTGATGTAAAGCTGGAATATTACTAGACTCCCAAGTTCCTAACCCCAATGGCCATATCTGTTAGTTCTGAAGCTGACATACTGCTTTTTAAGGAATTGTCTTGGGGGGGACACAGAGCAGACAGGCAGGAGAACAGTCGCTGTGGAAGAGCACTTCCTGTTGCACCAGACTTTTATTGTGTGCTGCCTAGTCTATTTCATCATTAAACTCGCTGATTGTCCTATTGGGTTTATGTTTAAAAATTGGTTTTGTTTTGTTTCATAGTTTGCAGTTTTCCCCTTCCCCTTCCCCTTTCCCTTCTCTTCCCTTCCCTTCCCTTTTTTTTCTTAGTTTNTTTTTTTTTTTTTTCTTGGCGATTTCCTCTGCTGTTTTTTGAATAAACTTGGCTTCGGGTTAGGCTGACTGGTTGGGCAGCTGGCGGGGAGTCGCTGAAAGAAGGATGATGTGGAAGGTGCTCACAGGGGCTTACGGCGGCACACTCTGCCGGCTCCCGCGGGATACCCGCCCGCTCTGCGCTCCCCGCGCCCGCGGGAGCCGGCGGAGCCCTGGGCAGGCAGCATCCCAGCATCCCGCCATGCGGTGGCGCCCCAGCACCGCCGAGGGGCCGCGACATTCAGTGACACCTCGCGACATCCCGCCTCGCCGGCCGGAGGTGTGCCGCTTGAAAAACTGCAGTGTTAGCATCCAGAAAGTCAGCTCAGCTGGGATTTAAATTAAAAAAAAGGGCCTTTTGCCATCTTTCTGCTGTGTTTCCAAGCCTTTATTTTTAAATTTCATAGTGGATAAGTACGTTTTAAACGTTTTCACACATTATACCTTTTTTAAGGGTGCATCTTATCAAAAATACTTCATTGGTAACTCAAGAAACTACAGCTGATGGTGATGATATTTCTTTTTTTAATATATATATTGCTGTATCAGAATGCTCCTACATGCTGCATTTTGATTAAAAGTCTGTGTTTTGACAGACTAGTATTTTATTTTCCACAGGAGAACATTTTATTTTCCACAAAAGCGTACCTTAAATTGTATGATGTAATTTTGAATTTGGTATTTAGTTTAAAACTATGACTTCTTGTTTAGAAAAAAAAAATTGTTTGGGAGTTTGAAAGTGAATTTTGTGCTTTTCACTGCAGTAACTTGTCTTCTGAGGCTCCTCACATGGACCTGAAAAGTGGCTATGAGGACAAAGTTTTTCTTAGTGACAGTTAGGTCAGATATTTGCTTGCTTTTCAGTATCCTGTTGGCCTTGCAGTGTGCTAGGTGTTACTCCAGTGAATTTTAATATGCAAAATATATCATGATGACGGTTTGCCAAAGAAATTAGCTTACTGAATGTAAAGAAAGAACAATAAAGAAGTGATATTTACTTTTTACATACTTTTTAAAAAAAAACAACCACCATATTAATTGTGGCTGATTGCTCATTACTCTGTCATTGTGCAGTCTGTTAAATGTAGGTGCTAGAGGAAAACCACTTTCTTAGGAAAATGCAGTGAGAATACAGAGAAATTAAGGAATGCCACTGAAAGATTAGTGTCTGCCGTAGTCACAGATTGACACCTTTGTGAATCTTACCTGGCTTTAGGGTTTTTTTTTACAGTTGCCTTTCTGTCCTAATATTTGTATGGTTTTCAATGAATAATAGCAAGAGTGCTAGAAGATTTTGTGAAGTCTGTGGCTTTTTTGATGCATAGTTGGCACTGGAATTTGTATTTTTGTTCAGTGAGTAAAGAGAGGTTTTGTTTTCAGTAATTATTAGGTTCATTTATGGTAGAATACTCCAAGTTCCTGAACAAGGAGCTCAAGTTCCTTAATTAAGGAAAATACACATTTAAAGACAAATGCATATGTTATGGAATCAAATTGCATCATCTATTCAGATTCTGCCATTTTTAAATATAAATATAACATTAGAAATGTGCTGTGATTTAGGAATTAATCTAATAACATCCATGATGACTAAGAATTTTGTCATATTTCTGAGTTTAAATCAAAGTCCTCTGTTTCTCTGGAAAGATTGAGGCACAGATTTGTACTCTTAGTGTAAGCTCTGGAAAGCTCTTTCAAAAAATTGAGTTTTTGAACTTGCTATATGCAAGTGCTCTTTTTATCACTGTAAACCAATTCAATTGCTAAATTGCTTTCTTTAAAATTATGCACAACTTTATTTAATCTGATCAGTCTTAAGAGGGGAAGTTATGTGTAGAAATCAAAGCTCATGTCTATATCACAATACCCTCACCAATATATTTAAATGGTTTAGCTGCCTGAGTAAGTTACCATTTTAAACTTAGAATGTTAACTGTCACGATATATCGTATTAAGGTAAAGGAACGGGATTATTTAAAGATTGTTGGAACAGTATTAAGTCTTTTGTGGCTGTAAATTCTGGGAAAATTTGTTTCTCCTAATATAGAAAAACAGAGAAATCCAAGTCTCGGGGGAAACATTAATGCCCCACTTAAGCAGTGTTAGCCTTTCATAAGCAGCAAATCTCATTTCTCTCTGGGGAGTCCCGCCTGGAACGTAAGATAACCTACACTTACCCTTGCTTCATTCAGCGACTCCATAAGACTCTACAGCTGTAGCTGACAGCAGAATATTTAAATGATTTGAACAGTGTAAATGCCTCACGTTCATTTAAATAACTGAAGAATTCAATCACTTGAATGCCAATGATTATTCCTGTTGCAGTTTACATTTCAAAAAAGACAGCCCATCTGAATCCCTGTGAGAGCATTAAATTGCTATCTAATTAGAAGTGCAAAATTACATATATTTAAAAGATAATTAAAGGTTTGAAGGCTGTTGAATAACTGGTTGTACATATAAATGAATCACAGAAAATTTGTTAGCAATATGTGAAGCTTTCTTTTATTCTTTGCTTTCAGCTTTGAAGTTAGGTATAACCGAGCTCATGGGTTTAAGTCTGGTAGTATTAAGATAAAGGCAGATGTTTTTAATTATTTCTACTCAAACCCCAAATAATTATAAGCAGCTGCCAGTTTTACATAATCCCAATGATAAGGTCCTGAGAATGCAAATAAAATCCTAAATAGAGTAGTTGTTTTTTTCAGTGGAGTAAATCACATACGTGTCACATTGCTCATGAACTGCAATCCACCTGAAGATGTGAGGTCAGCCAGTGTACTCTTCGTCCAATCTGTAGGTGTGTGACTTAAAGTTGGGGGTTTTTTGTATTTACTTTTACCTTACCCTGTATATTTCCATGTTTTGTTTTGTCCATTTAAATGTTACTGCACCATTTCTAATGCAAATTCATGTTATGAGTGTAAGTAGACAGAGTAATTTAAATACACGTGCCATGAGAATTATTTTCTTCTATTACTTTGCTGGAGGGTTCTTCTGTGTACATGGTACCTCTAAGTGTTCTGACTTTTTATCTGCCTGCAAACTTACTCTCTTTTCCCTAGCAAATGGCATGGCTCTTGTCAGCTTTTTGTTGCAGTATTTCTGCAAATTTTATAGTGTGGCAGTTTTTCACTGCCATCTGACATGAAAAATCAGTCCAAAATAACTAGGTTTTGCTGCCCACCATAACCTAGGAATTTCTGGATTAACATTGTAAATAGTAAGCTTGTCATGAAAGTCTCTTTTTGGAAAGGGAAGTTGTTCTTCATATTTTCTGAAGAAAATAAAGATTTTACCTTGTTTAATATTAAAACAAGGGGCTTTGTATAGAAAGACTTTGGTTATGACTAGACACCTATGAGCATTCTACAAATTCAAGGCTAAGTGCAGATCAATAAAAGATCATTTGGGGCTGCAAACTAGATGCAAATCGTGAAATAAAAGTATCACAAAAGACAAATCGGGATCATGATCCTGACAAATCAGGAAAAAAGATTCCAAATAAAATAAAGATCTTAAAAGTTAAGCAATAGTGATTTACACTGAGATAGGATGCTGCTTCCCACATACCCCCAGGCAGAATGTTTTGGAGCTATGTAGCATACAGTGAATGAAAGCTCAGTCACTGCGGGTGATGTTTTATAAACATATAAACAGTGAAGGAAATATTTCACTTTTTTTTTTTTTATTTTTAATGCCAGAGTATGAATCCATCTACTGCAGTGATCACTTTCCCTGTCTTCATACAACCTTCCACTGTGTTTTTCATTATCTTGTCTTTGTCCCATGGTATTTAAAATCTAAGCATTTTATGATAGAAATATTTTTTTCTTAATGGACTACTGTTGAAGGACTAAATCTAAATTTAAAGAAATTTGGAATTATTACAGTCCTTGCTGAAAAGCAGGAAGGAAGTGCCACCCTCCCCTCCTTCCTTTCTGTGCACATTTCCATAGCAGTGCCATGGCTCTTTTAGAAGTGCCTCGCTTGGGGCACTTCCCTCCCCCCAGCTTTGGGGCCAAGGAAGGAAGCAGAAATATACTCCTGCCTTATTCTATGAAAAGAGCAAGGAAGACAAATTTGAAAGACTGGTGGCACAAACAGATGATTCTGCTCCTGAAGTTGGTGTAAATCAAGCTTTCCCCTTTGAGGAATCGCCTCCATGAAGTGTGACTCAGTAGCAGTCTATGCTAAGATGGAGAGCTGGTGAAGGTCTCGGTATCAGCCATTGCATTGGCCCTGTGAAGTCAGATTAAATGCAGTTTCCATGCAAACAACTGCAGTCTTTGCATTATGTCAGTCAGAGATACACTGGACAATGAGTGGTAACATCAGTGTCCTGAATTTTAGAGAAGGGAGGTAGCTGGATAACTGGCTGGACCAGGGAATTGCAATGTTGGCACTGTATTCAGTCTGCTTATTTAAAACTATATGGAAAAATGTGTCATTTTAGTTAATGGCACTTTTCCTCTGATATTTGTTCATTCAACCTATCAAACTTTGTAGACGAGAATGCCTTTACAAGATGGCTTAACGTAAGTTACAGTTATACATGCAATTGTACTGTGTATAGTATTATGTAGAATTCAAACTCAGCAAAACATATTTGCCTATGTTCAAATTTGTCTCTTCTAAACAAAAAAAAAAAAAAAAAAGGAAAAACCAAGGAGTAAGTCTTACGTCCTATTAATACATTATCTTGACTTTGAAGTACTAGTTACAAAAAGATGAAGCTTAATCAATTGATGCTACCTTTTTTAGTTCCTGGTTCCTTACTTTTGTAGAATAGCAGTTTGGCAAGGAAGAGCTTTCCCTTGAAATTATCTTACCTCTCTGGCTTTTGGTTGTTGTTTAGTAGATACTTTCTTGCTATAATGTTTTCTCACAGATGATTCCAGAAGTGTGTCTAAGCATCACTAAAATCTACTGATGCTTCCAAGGCTGCTATCACAGCAACTTACTGCCTGCTACCTCCCCATTATCCAGATGGAGCACGTCTGAGAAATTCCAATCACCTTAGACCCAAGGCATGCAGCTGTTAAGATGTAGCTTGCTCTCTCTGTGGTCAGATTGCTACACTCTGACTTTATAAACACGTGGCAGGTCACATTCAATGCAGATGGACTGCCTGAGTTTAAAAAAAAAAAAAATCAAAGCAAAGAGTTTAATAATGGCACATGTAAATGGTTGTATACGGGGTGGTGAAAAAATGTGATTCAACCTTTAAACAGTATACGTCGCATGTTGTTTGAATCATCCAGTGCTATAAGAGTTGGCCAAGCCTCAAATAAAAGATACTGAGTAAGATAAAACTCATTCTGATTACTAAACAAAATAATTTCCTGCGTTCTTTCCACAAACATAAATATATTGTAGCTATCATGTAGTGTTGAGCAGACTAAAAGATTCTCATATTGCAGTCCAGATATTAAAAAATTTTCAGTACCTTTTTTTTTGTTTTCCTCCCAAGGGGTGAACTACTATATAATATCAGCACACATTTTATACTGGCCAAAGTAGATTAACAGTACACAGTTTAAATATAGCTCTTTTCCTCATGCACTTAAATCAGAGTAATTTGATAGAGCTCCTAGTTTCTGTCTTTCCCGGAGGGTCCCTTATTAATTGGTTTCAATGCTTTATAGTAATCTTGCAGATGGGTTTGACTTCAGCCTCCCATCAGGATTTTATACTTCACCCAGGGGTCTCAGAGACAAAAAGTTAGACTAGGTTTGCTACCAGAGAAAAAGGTATAGATGAATGTCATTTTTACAAGCTGGTGAATTGCTTCCATGTCTGTGAATAACTTCTATTACGAAATTAGTTAAGCAATAAAACTAGAAAGAAGCTAGAGAAGAATGGCCAATTGAACAGTATTGTTATGAAGTATTTTATATTTGACCTACTTGCATTTATGTTTTAGTGCCTACTTGCATAAGCATAAAGACATGCAAATTTATTGTTTGGAATAAGGTAATATGTTCATGAAGATTAGATTTGTAAGCAAAGTTACCCAGATGTACAAATAATTGCTGGTTTTTGGTATCTGTTCCTTGCTGGAAGTTCGCTTGGTTTTTTTCTGCCATCCTTTTCTGAGCTATAACATAAATCTACTCTTCACTTATTGGATTACTGTGTAGGCAATTAAACAGTAGCCCCTAAAGTGTAAGAGCTGAATGAAGGCTTAGGCATCTCAATACTTTATTAGTTCTTGTCCTAAATGTGTTTAAGAACTGCTCTTTCTGGGTTTTTTTGAGTGCTTATTAAGCCTAAGCTTATAGGCTTGCTTATTAGCCTATAAGCAAGCCTAACCCTTGCTTAAGCATTGGGCTTTGGCTTGGTTTCTGCTTATCTGAATTTTTAAGACATGAATACTTCTAATTCTGGCTTTGCTGCAGAACTTTAAATGTTTTATCCAGCTCTTAATTTGATTTATTTTGGATTTTGTTTTTGCTCTTTGAGTGCAAGGTGTGGAACCTAGATGATTAAAATAAACACAGACCCCACAATCAATATGATGCAAACAGTTTGCCTTATGTTTGAAGCATGCTTCTGCTGTCAGACACATGAGATCAACTCCTATTGTCATAAGTAAGGATTTGCACATGTGTCTGAGAATGCAGCACAGCCCAGAAGCTCTTCCACATCTGTGAGTAAGGATGTAATTAAACATTGGAACCAGTACAGGAGCTGTTTGCTCTACTCAAATGATCCCAGCTAACTTCTATATAACACTTTTCAGCTCTCAGTATTTTAGAGCTCGACTGTAACCATTTCTATACAAGAATGACTAAATTAGATCAAAGATTTGCTTGGTTTAGTGGTGCAGTCAGAGAATAGATTAAAGATAATATTGATATAGCTGCAGACATAATGAAAGGTTTGGAAAACAAAAAGCTGCAAAAATTAAGCCCTGCTAATGAACTGGATGTTAACCTCTCATATTTTATTCTTGTGAGATTTAACTCTATTGGCTGCAAATTTTGTATTTCATTATTTGGGTATAGTTGTCTCTGGCTATCAGAGCTGTCATGTAGCACAAATTAATTGTAGCAGTGAGTTGCTTGAATTCAGTCAAGTGTATAAGCATGTGCTGAAAGCAGAAATTCTTTACATCTCTCTACCCATTAGACCAGAAGTAGATAAACTTGTTACAAGAAGGGTGGTTTTTAGCAGAGGGGCAAAAAGAGCACGTGAAAGTAATCCTCAAGTGCATCTGCATGAATTTTCAGGACTTAGGCTAGGACACCAAGAG
This sequence comes from Pedionomus torquatus, assembly GCA_013398155.1. Classification (NCBI taxonomy): domain Eukaryota; kingdom Metazoa; phylum Chordata; class Aves; order Charadriiformes; family Pedionomidae; genus Pedionomus; species Pedionomus torquatus. The sequence goes on along the minus strand of VZRU01019628.1, from coordinate 1,226,956 downwards.
CATTGCTAGGAATTTCTGTTACTAAAAAGAAAACTGAGAATTGATGCAGGATTTTCTACCATAGTTTCCCAAAAGAATCATCTGTAGAAATAGCTAGAGTATCCAAGTTATTATGAGCAAAAATTCAGGAGGCTCAGTGAAGCCTGTGATAGAAGGAATTTTACACTGTTACCAGTATCTCTAAAGCTCTTTCTTTGTTATTCTGATCCAGCAGTCAATGTTTTTAAAAGCTTGCTGTTCTTCAGGAAGATTTTGTCATGCCTATTTTTAAATACTGTGGTCTACAAAGGCAACTGTGGGATTCACATGAGAATCTTTCAATATAGAGTGGAAAATGTCAGGATAGGAATAACCTTCTTAATGCTCAGAGAGCAAGTTTTTTCTTTGGCCTCCCTAGTCCAACTGAATGTGATTAAAAGTTCCTGCACCACTGGCCCCAGTGATGAATTGGCTCTCAGGCACTGACAGGTTTGGTTAATGGTATAGTTGGTCATGCCCTGAGGGAGGAGCATCAGCTATATATGCTGTTTTACAGGTACATTTTCTATCGTTCTATGATGCTATTGTTGGGGAGTCACAAAAGCAATTGGGGGATTTTTCACAACATCCCTATGTCTCCTCTCATACTTTGTCTTGTTCTCATACTTCTCAAAAACTTGTGGTTTTCCCTTTTATGCATCATAAAAGATAAAAGATCAGATTTCACATTATGCTGATCCTCTCCTAAATTTATCTTTTTCAAATATAAATTAATTTTTAATCTTAATTTTTTTTAACTGGTTCTTTATTCACAGATCTTCCTATATACTTTTTTCTTCTGCCTCTTACACTAGTAGGCTCTCTGATTTTGAATGTTCAGCAGAGGGCACAATTTCCTGTGTTATAAACACCTTGGTGTCAAACAAATTTGTCACTCGAATGTTTATTTTAAATGTGCAATTTGCAGTGTAAAAGTGAGTAGTGATAAAAACCTATAAATTATCATTATTAGTATATTACTTTTCTCCTCATGAAGTTGTAGATAAAATATAGTATCAGCAAATGTTAACACCGTATTTCCCAAGACTGGCATCTTATCTTGTTTAAAGAGAAATGGGTAAACATTTTGTTGATAAGATTATAGTAAATATAACTTCCTGTACAGCTGAAATAGCTAGTTTGAGACATTTAACATAAACTACAAGATTAAGGTCTCATGTATTTTGCAAATGAGGTAAAGAAGGTGGAGCTGCTGTGTTTTACTTCCCAGTACGTCCATCAAGAAAAGCTTTGTATCATGGCAAGAGATGATTCAAATAATCCTGTGTGATGTAGGTTTTTAGTTCACAGGCAACATTTACGCAGCAATATGGCACACTTTATATGAATTAAGCTAACTACTGTGTATTGCATACAATCAGCAGGCCTCCAGCAAATTTTCAGTCTTCTGATACAAAATCTTTGTGGAAATAACCCAATAACCCAGGATGTGCTAAATATTTCACTCTCTTTATGACAGTATGAAGAGGGAAAAAAACGAAGAAAGCCCAACTACAGTAGCGTGGATCTTTCAGAGGTTGAGTGGGAAGACAGAGATGATGTGGTAAGTGATGTGTTTTAAAACTTGTCAGAAGACACTGTTGCACCCCATTACTGTACCTGGAAACTGCTTAAGTAGTTGAGAGGCCACCTGACTGCTCTCAGTAGGGAAAGGAAGATAGCCCCTTTTTGATTAATTTGTAAATTTATAACTATTTTTTATTGATGCTTCTTTACATATGCATATACCGCAAACATAGACTCTGTGTCTCTAGTATAACTCATCATCCTTGCATTGTCCATGCATCCCATTGTGTATTTTTGCTGGATAGAAAATATAGTAGTAGAGAAGGGAATGGAATATCTTTTTAGGGCTGGCCCAGACAACAGCTAAAATTCAGAAATGAAGGAATGAGTTTAACTTCTCTCTATGATATGCCTCTTTCCTTAATGGGAGTAATGAGGGCTTTTTTCCTTAATACACAAAATCAAAAAAACACCAGATGAATGAACAAAATTGAATTCTTTGACTTCAGTTCAGAGCACAGATTCACTCCAAACTCCTAATTTCAGACATATGGGTAGCTGCAGAAGCATGTGTTCTATGTCTCTCAGCTGTTATGCACACAATGGTAAACTCATTTTTCAATGCTCTATCTACTCTGTAGTTCTCTCTTTATCTTATTCTTTCTTACCTTGTAGGCTTAGCCTTTTCTGCAGTACTGTATCAAAAGCTTTCCTTATGTCCACGGCTTAACCTTTGTCTGGTCTTTCTGTTACTTCCTCAATAAATCTGATTTGGTAGGCATGATTCGTTTTGTGTGAATCTGTGCTGACTGTCCTTAATTAAATCGTAACTTTCCAGGTGTTCCCCTTTCTGTCCTGTAATTTACTTTTTTTCTGTAAGTTCCCTACTGCCGAAGTCACGACTGCATGTCTGTATTTTTCATAGATGTCTCCTCAATTCCTTCTCAAATATCAGCCCTGTGTTAGCTTCTCTCAAGTCCTTCATACCTCTACTTTTCCAGAGAGTTTTCAAATATATCCTCTGAAGGTTCTCATATTTACTTTGTCATGTCCTTCCGAAATCTGGGATGGATCACGTACAACTGCCCCTGGAGTCTTGTCAGTCTTCAGATGTACTAATTTCTTGATCCCTGTTCTGACAAAAGTCTATATTTTCTTTCTCCCTTAAAAATATATATCTTGCATTCCTCCCTCTCTTCACCCCCTTTGTGAATGGTGAAACAGTTCGTCTATGTTTTAAGCACTGTCTGTTTCATCAGGTGATAGATTGTCCTTGTCCTCTCCTAGGAGGCCATCTTACTTCCCTGTTTAAAGTTTGTGTTGGAGTGGACACTCAAACTTTTTTCATGTTTCTTGTATAGTTTTGAGCACTTTTCTATGCACAATTTCTAATTTAAGGCTTCCTCATTAGATTTTTGTATTCTGTAGCAGCCTTTTCTGATCTTGGCAATCACATTACCTTAATATTTTATACCTTGCCTTTTCTCTTATCTTTGATAACATATTAGTCAGCCAGTTCCTCTGCAAATGGCCTTTTAAAATTTCCTTTCTCCTTTCAAATGTTGTCCCTGTAGTTAAGTACAACTTTTAAACCTTCCTGATTTTTTTCCTTATTATTTCTCTTTGGTTTGTCAGGTTTCTTTTCTTTTTATTTCTTCCAATACTTTCTCTGCTTAATTTTTAGAGTTTTAATCCCTCATTTTAATTACAACTTACTAGAAATTCAGTGATTCGGTTAATGTAACATTGAACTGCTTCTGTGATATTGAAAATTAATTTTTATTTATAACTCAGATTCTATTTGAATGCCCATGAAAGCAAAAAGTCAAGCATCAGTTCTAAACATTTCCTTTGAGACCCCTAAGATCTGTCACTTTTTCTGAGAATTTGTAGGAAAAATAGAGTTTTGTGTATCCGTAGGCTGTAAAAAGTTTTATTTCACATTTTGATGAAAGATACATACATATGTTTTATCTGACTTGCTTTCACAAAAGAAAAAGAAGCTAAACATTATTTTCTAATTGTAAGAAAGAAAAAAGCAGGCTTTACAATTATTTCATCTTTTGAAAAAAAAAAAAAAAAAGAAGTTACACTACATTATAAATAGACTAAATCGGACATTACATTTGTTGAAAAGACCCAGGTCTATTGCCCAATATGTATAAGGAAAAATAATAGATAAAATAAAAGTGAAACTTGTGATAAATATTTAATACATAGTAGAAATCCCCTAGATATTCCATTGTAGCTTTGAAGCAGCAGTAAATACAATTTTCAGTACACATTTATAATACCGGTACATTGAGGTGATTGATTTGAATGATATCCATCTATCAGTGCTAATCATTTATTAGCACATGCCTGAATAAGAAGCATTTTTTGATAAATAATCATAGAATCATAGAATAGTTAGAATTGGAAGAACCCCTGAAGATCATCGAGTTCCAACCCCCCTGCCATGGGCAGGGACACCTCCCACTAGAGAAGGTTGCTCAAAGCCCCACCAAGCCTGGCTTTAAATACTTCCAGGGATGGGGCATCCACAACTTCTCTGGGCAGCCTGTTCCAGTGCCTCACCACCCTCACAGTAAAGAATTTTTTCCTAATATCCAATCTAAATATCCCCTCTTCCAGTTTAAAACCATTACCCTTTGTCCTATCGCTACACTTCCTGACAGAGTCCCTCTCAAAGGGAGGACAAATAATCCTCCAATAATATTGGAGGACAAATAATCCTCCAATAGATAGGTTTCATAAAACAGCCTACACATTTACAGTTTGATGATTAGTGACCAAGTGTTTTCTGAAAAAAAAACAGGTTAAATATTGGGGGGAAAATATATTAACATACCAAACATTATCCTAATACTTCAACAATGCCACACACAGGTGTGGACCTTCATCCAAAGATCTAAGTAGGAAAAAATGCAACGTCAAACCAATAATATTTTTACAGTTATTTTTAAAAATAAGGCTGGTGTATCATTACAAATTTTTGTGTGAAATACTATGTAAGTAACTTATACCATGTTATTACAACCTTCAGAGGGGCTGACCATCAGAAATCACTCTCCACAACTACCTAAAAATGAGGTTGTAGAGGGGCGGGGTCAATCCCTTCTCCCAGGTCATAGGCAATAGGACAAGAGGAAATGGCCTCAAGTTGCACCAGGGGAGGTTCAGATTGGATATCAGGAAGCATTTTAATACTGAAAGGGGTATTAAGCATTGGAATGGGCTGCCCAGAGAAGTGGTTGAGGCAGCACCCCTGCAGATACTTAAAAGATGGATTGACATAGTGCTTAGTGACGTGGTTTAGTGATGATTTTTTATCAGAGTTAGGTTGATGGTTGGACTAGATGATCTTAAAGTTCCCTTCCAACCTAGACAATTCTATGGTTCTATGAAATACTAATAGAAGAATAAAAGAGGATGAGATAATTTGTAAAGTATTGGAGCTACAGGAAGAGTCATTGAGACTAGACTATCTAGAGATAGAATGGGAATGGAATTTAAAGGAAGTAGATTATTGTAACAAAATCCATCTTTTTCCAAATTTTCTGATGTAAGGATCCAAATGTGTCCAAAAAGTGCACATTGTTTTTGTTGATCTTTTGTAATGGGCAATTCCTTAATATTTTTAATTTTGGGTGGAAATGATAAATATTACATAGAAGACTTATAAAGCTGTGAAGTAACTTATAGACTTGAGCTCTACATGTGGCTCTGCTTCACCTAAGGCCTTAGATTTGATGTTCTTGATTTTTTCCAAGCTTGGGTAGTAAAGCAGTTTACTCAACTGTAGAGGGAACGAATTAATGTATTCATATAGCAGCTTGTAATATCATAGACTACTAATGGTATATTTTTCTCCCCATGAAACACTTAGTGGAAGCTGATTAAAACATTTTCTTATGTTTTACCACACAAATTTAATAGTTACATAGTTTTCCATGAATATAGAATGATATCATAATATAGCAGTGAAATTGGGTTGTTAGCAATTGATTGGCTATATTTAGTTGAAAGAGTAATAATGTATATATTACTCAGATGAGGTGAAGAAATAGGTTTTTTCTAGTCATCCAGTAAGGAAAAAGTGACAGAACTATAGTAAGGATTTTTTTTCAGCATGAAATAGAATTGGTGTAAATATATATCCATCAGTTCATTTTCCAGGTTAATGGTACCTGCTGTCTTGCTGTTACTGCATTTTATTAGAAATAGAAATCTTAGCATCAGCTTATTACACTAACAGTGTCTTCCAGGAGAGTTTGGTAATATGCAGTACCCAAGACAAGAAGTTTCAATTTGGACAGAAACCTTTTTCTCATTAACTCACTTCTTAAAATTCTTTTATTATAATTTCTAGCTGAATGAAATATTTTTTTCCAAATAAAAAAGACCATGAATGAATGTTTTGGGGCTTGAAGCCAACTGAGGCAGTATTTATTTTATGCATTTGAGGAGGGAGATGAAACTGCAGAAGAGCCGAGAAACCAGATTACAAAGCCAAGAAATGTAATCACAGCAGGAAAAAAAAAAAAGCAGAAAAGTAAAACTCTAAATCCCACATGCAGACTTGATCTTAAACACTGCTGAGAGTTTGGAGGCCCTTTTAGTAAATCTATGACTTGCCTGAGGCTTGTGGGAGGAATGGGTCTTAGACAACTGCAGGCACCAATAGGAGAAAAATGAAAACCATGTTAAAGATAAATGGAACTGTTCTGTAAATGTTAGAAAGTAGATGGTTAATTAAGACCAGATCTCCAAGTCCAAAACCACAAAACTTAAAATGGGAAAATATTTCCAGAATTGCCTATTATGTATTGTTAAAAAAAATCTACAGTAAAATATATGCAGTATTTTATACATGCCTCCAGCTAAAAATTACTCTTTTACACTCACTGACAGAAGAGTAAGATTGTTAATTCAAATCTAGATGCCCCAGAATTAAATTTAAAGAGCTGCAAAGTCTACAGTTTTTGATAAGTCAGCCATGCTCAACTTGTTCGTGAGAATAAACTCAGGTATTTCACTGGCAAGTTTGGTCATTCTTTTCTCACCCTGACTGACTAACGTTCTAACTCAAAAAGCCTGGAGAGTGCATTGATATGACTATCTTAACAATTTTTTTTTCTTAAAATCTGCTGAATAACCCAATCTGGTGTGAGATACTGGAGAACAGGAGATACTTATTCAGCAAGAATATGATATCCAAAATTGTGTTCAGATAGATAAACAATAGGGGAGACATAAAAACACTCATTTTGTCAATATCCTTCTGCATATTGAATATCCCTGAAGAGGGAATCTGAATTGATTAGTGACAGTGGAATTTTCCTATTGTAATGAAAATTACAACTATAAAAGATTTATAGGTGCTTTTTACCACAAAAAAAAAAAAAAAAAATCCCACAAGTTATAGCAATTTTACTTTGTAATTGAAGATATCCTGGAACAACTACTTTAGACTTTCTGCATCTGTGCCATTAAAAATATAAGCAAAAGAAGTCACTTCTTCCATTCTTCAGTCTAAGATCATTCAAATAAAATATGTCCATCTATGAATGATATCACTGCTAAACAGTATCTTTCTTATTTCTTCCCTAAAGTCCTGAACTGGTGCGTAGGCAAACTTAAGACACTAAGGCTGAGGACTTTTTAAAACTCATGTCTTTTCATTCTTCAGCTTCAGTCCAGACAAGTCTCTCAGACCAGCTGGGTCAGGGTAGTGTGTACTTATTGTTAGGCACATTGCAGGTCATTTTGGCTCATAGACCCGGTGGACAGTTGGTTTTTTTTACTCTTCGCCATTGTGGCATGTTCATCTAAGAGGGAGTCTGTGTCAGCTGGTGTCCTCTGGGAGGAAGGCACTTCATTCCTAGGGAGCAAATAGGTGTGCTAAGGGAAGACTTTCCAGAAGAGATGGGTAAAGGTCTTTGCAGCACAGACTTGGGAACTTGCACCTCATTTAGAGGCAAGAATAAAGTTACTGGGAAGCAGTGTTTGTGGTAATCTAAAAAGTAAGTGATTCAATTTACAGAGCAGCAGGTAAATCATGAACGTTCTTTATTTTTGTTTTTCCTAGCTGCTTTGAAGTTTTGGTTTATATAGTAATGAAAACTGTTTTTGAAGGAGTTGTAAAAAGTTTTTTTGAAAACTTTGAGGATGAGACATCCAGGCCAACTCTCAAAGCTGTGACTGACCCAGGGCTTCCATTACAGGAATAAAATGTATTACCTTGCAAGGGGTGCCTGAACACCAATGCACAATCAGGGTGAATCACAGGCTTCTGCAGCTGTGTGTTCCCATTGAAACAGGTCACTGATCAAACGAGTGGTCATCCTTTCACCAGTTCTAATTTCTGATGCAGTTAGGATGGGGTTTCTGGTACTAGGTTAAGACACAGGCCAACATAGAGTATCAAGCAGAAGCAGAATTAATAGTGTAGTGTAAGTGGGGGTTTCTCTTTTTCCTATGTTATATTGTAATTGTTGTATTTAAACACTGAGCCCTGGTCTGACTTCAGTTAAAACCAGCTGGGAACCTAGACCTTATCTTCCTAATGCCGTTAAGTGCAAAATAGTAGTCAGTTACACTGTTTATCCCACATAAGATCCAGATTACTACACAAAGAGCTGTTTTACTATGAAGGATGCTGAGAGCTCCTATCTTAAGTACCTCAGCAACTTGCCTAAAGACATGTGGCAGGACACCTGTGTGGCCTACACAGTCAATAATAAAATCTGTAAGGAGGTTGATCAGTGTGTAGTAGATCTATTGAAAATGCTTAGGCCAAAGGAGTGTACTGGAAAGCTCAGAATTGAAAGAATTACGGAAAATGCAAATAGAGGAATTGACACATTTCCTTTGTTTCAGCTCCGAAATGCAATGGTGAACCGGAAAACAGGGAAATTCTCCATGGAAGTCAAGAAGACAGTGGACAAAGGGGTATAATGTATAAAATATTATTCCAGCTAAGTATAAAGCAGGCAGTTCATTTTTTTTTTTTAAATTAAGATTACCATAAATATGATTCACTGCAGTATATTTATTTTTAACTCGCTGAATGTAAACATTGCTTGTAATTTTATCAGTAACTAACCACTTGATCTTCTATACATTTCTTATAGCAAACTAATCTCTTTCCCCCTCCTCTTCTGACTTTCTTGTTCTGAATCTAGAAGCGGGTATTGGTGATGACAAATGACTACTATTACACAGACATCAAGGGTACTCCATTCAGGTAGAGCCGACCATAATAAATGGGCATTTCATCAGACTCATTGGACTTGCATTTGTTCAGAGCTTGTGAACTCATTAAAAGCTCATCAGCTAAAGTTGACAATGAAATATCCTTGGACAATGCTGAAAATAGCAAGGAAAAGGAGCCTACCAGCATTCCTTTCAGCTTTTCTAGGGATGGAAAGTTTGTGCAAGCTCACACAGGCAAATTCACAGTGTTTGTCATGGCTTACATTTCATTAAAAAAATATTCAGTTGAGGTTTACATTGAACGAAAGGCTTTCGCAAGTACTTGGAGAGCTATAAATACTGTAATCCATTTAAGTAACTACATATTGAGTCCCATTTTGATTTTTTTTCCACAACAAAAATGTAATGTAAAATGAGATAGTATTTCACTTCCAATTTGAGGTTTGGATATTTTGTTTCTCTGAACTACTTTCAGTGTATTTGTATAACTAAAACTAAGTAAGTCAGCCATGTTATTTTGACATGCATCTTAGGAGGGGAAAAAAAAAAGACAGCCAGGAAGTCACTTTGAAAATGCTCATATTTGAATTATAAATAATCTGTTAATAAAAGAATACCAACTGTACCTTTTGCTTAAAGCAAGAGTCTGAGGGTTGCAATGCTCAACTGAATTTTTTTTCCAATGGAACTGTTTCACAGAACTTCAGCTACATTACCACATGGAGAAAATATCGGCACAATTCTCTTATCTCTAATGCATGTGTTTATTTTTGTTAAAATTCACACATAGGTGGTAAAAATCAGTGGGTTTTTTGTTTGGTGGATTTTTTTAAATTTTGTGGACTTTTTCATCGTTATTTGTTGGGTTGTTTTTTTTTTTATTATTTTATTTTATTTTCTGCAACACTGTCATTCTTATCCTATTTAGTAAACTGATATGGGGCTACGTATATGCATGCAGTGCAAATTCTGATTCTAAGGACAGAAATATAGTAGGAAGACTGTCCTGCCTTTTTCATCAGTCTGTCTCTGGCTTAGATGGACAGGAGCATAGATTCAGGAAGACAGAGGTGCAACATTTATTAAAATATGCACTGTAGTTTCAAAGGTGTTTATTGTTCAGCTCATTTCCCAATTGAGCTGTTGATTGGAGCATGGATGCTCTTGGATGTGCCTAAAGTATCAGCCCACATCTTTTCAGTCATATTGATTACTGGTAGGTTCCTGGCCTGATACAATCCCCTTCAATGGATGAATGCTAAAAGGTATTTTTGGTATGTGTTCTATAGAAGAGGCATGGGATCCTCCAACCCCTTCATTCAGCTTTAATAGTTTAAATGGTAGACTAAAATCCAAACCAGAACTGGCTAAATAAATGTTGAGAATTTATGAAGCTGAAGTCAGTGTAAAGAAGTTAAACTAGCTAAAAATATGAATCACAGAAAACTTAGTCCAAGAGGAGTCATGATGATGTTGTCACATATAAAATTATTTTCCTCTCAGTAGCTCCATTGATTCCCACACATGTATTTTCTCAACAGCTTAGTCTGATTTACGAAAAAAACTGTCTCCTTCACTCTAAGACCCTGGGCATGTTCAAGACTCAGCTGAAGAAATCTCATGCTGGGTGAAGCAGTGAGCTTAAAGGGGCTGATTTATTCATTTGCCAGAGAGTAACGGTTTACTGCACCTCTAAGCACAGATAAATACAGCAGATTCTTGCAGAAACATCAGAACTGAAACAACTTTGAAGCAGCTAGTTGAACAAGAAGTGCGACCCGTGAGGGTTTGGAAATAAACAGTTTTAAAGGCAATCATAGTAAACTACCTGGAAATGTTGGAAATGAAAATAGCTCTGAATGTCTGTTATTGTTTGTCTCACAGATTTCAAGGTCTGCTTTATTTCTCTGCACAGTTTAGGTGTGGCTCTCTCTAGAGGACATGGAAAATATTTTTTCAGAGGGAATGTAACTGTAGAAGAAGGTAAGATACCTACCTTCTCATGTTGCTTACACAGTAGTTTTATTGTTGATTTGGTAGACCTAAAGCTTGTATGTTTGTCTGCAGATTACATAAGGGAATCAAATGATCATTTTTTTCCAAATATTTCTTTTCTTTAAAGATCTTTTACTTCATAGGCTTTTTTCCCCTCATTTATGTTAAACACAGTCGTATTGTGAATCTCCTTTAGATGAGCATCATCTTCCATCTTCCCCTCTCAGTGCTTCCGAGAAGTACTCAGGGTCCCATGGTAATTTTTCATGTTATTTTCTGAATTAAGTAACCACTGAGAGCACTGTAATGGCTACGGCTTTTTTGTTCACAGGCTGTACATTGTGAAGTCTTTTCAGAGCTATGACTACTTGGGCATTGTTTACAGGGATGTTACATTTTGCATTTTTATAAAAGCAGTAGAAGGAACTGGGGGGAGAACTCTTCTTTTTTTTTTTTTTTATGGTATTACTTTTTGATAAGCCCACAATTAAAATGAGTGGAGGAATCAATTGTGATTGATGATAAAGTTGTTTGGCAAGAAGGTTAAAACAAAAGTTCCTGAATATGAAGGAAGAGCAGAGCCATTTCATAAGAGTGAAGGGAGAGTTGAAACGTTTTAGCAGTTGCTGAGCAAAAAGTGTTTCAATAGAGGAAGGCTTTCTGATTGTACGCTGAAGTCTCCATTTCCAATTCTGCTTCTTGTTTTGTCAATGCTGTTAAACAAGATAGTTAATGTCTTCAGGTCTTTTTTCCTCAGCTGTATTTTGGGACATGAATATGTTCCTGTTCCAAGGAGAAATATAAAAAGAAACGCTTTAAAGTTTGATTCACTTGCACAGTAAATACATGTCCAGATAGAAAGAAAGCACAGCAGGAGACTTGGAGCTGCTTACTCTCTAAACTGTTCCCTATGTACTTCTTGCCTATTTTCTTTACTCCAGCCATATATCTTAGCCAGTCTGTCTGATATTTCCACCTAGATGCACCACCGGAAATGTTAGCATAATCCTAACTAACTGTTCCTTTTCACCCAGTTACCTTCACAGATTCTCTGTCACTGATGCCTCACTGTCCTCCCCAAGGACTGCAATTGTAGTTCTAGTTTTTACTTCCTTGAGCTCCTTAATCATTGTGACTCTGCTCTTGTTTCTTATGTACTCAGGAGGTTTAAATCCAGACGTGTCTTCTGAACCCTGTTTGCTTATTGTCTATTGATAAATGTTTTAAGAGTTTTTTAAATTGCCAAAGTACATTTTTATTGTGCTATATAACTAATGATACAGTTCTTATTTACAAGCGTTTGCATGACCTGTTAGCACAATAAACCTATTCTGAATGATCCTGTAAATTGCTGTTTGTGTCCATGTGCTGTGTGCGTAGATTTTGAGACTGAGGTTTTTAAGACTTTTTTTTTTTTTAAAAAAAAGAGGAGGCGAACAACTCTCTTGAAATCAGAAGTATGTATTTTAACAAAAATGACTTTACTAGCCAAATAGGATATGGGAATAAAAACAGGAGTATTTTACCACTGTGTCTTTCTCTTTGCTCGAATTTCTTCTAAACTTCAAATATATCATGTGAGTAATTTGGATGAGTTAAACATATCAACACAAAACACAAAACCCAGTTTTTCCTACCTTTTCAGTTTTCGATCTGATTTAGTTGGCTTTTGCCAATTTGTTAGACCCTGAAGTGTATTTGAACATAGTTTACTGTGATTTATTGCATTGTGGTAATAATGTACTTTCCAAGAAGGAAGGGTTTATGTTATGGAGTGTATGTAAATAACCATCTGTTACCCAGACTGCTCCCTAACTAACCCATTATTATTCCTGTTACAGGTTTACATGATTTAGAACACCCTGATGTATCTTTAGCAGATGAATGGTAAGCCTTAAACAAAGCATGAAGTTGGTGTCTGTTACCTTTCTTGGTTTCATATTGTTTGTGCTGGCTGAGCCTGATGCTTTATATTCAAAGACAAAGAAAGATTCATGCTTATCCATATTAACTTTTTGATGTTTTGACAATGTGTTCACAGGTCCTATTGCAACACTGACTTACATCCTGAACACCGTCAAATGACTCAGTTAGAAGCAATTAAACGCTACCTCACAGGAAAAGAGCCATTGCTTCAATGCAAGTATTTTGTTAAATGTGCATGTAGTAGGCTTTACCCCAGCTAAAAACTATTTTAAGCTGTTAGTTTAACGAGTGGTAAATTGAAATTGGATCACTTGCTGATGTCACTTTGGAATTTCATTTGGTTTTGAGCTTTTTCCAGGATATCAGTAAAGATATTGACGATACAAATTTCTGACTTCTACAGTAAACAATATGCCTGAATGAACCACTCAAGTTTCTGTTCAGATGGTTAAGCTATTCTGTGTAATATTATCACTCCATCTGGCTTTATAAGTTTAATAGGATTGGTCTGAATCAATCCTTGGATCATGCTTCTAAAAAATATGCCAGATATTTGATGAGTATTTTAGGGAGAATGTGTATGCAATTAGCATTTCTGAACTGCAAAGCAGAACAAAAAGAAGTTCAGATGGATAACTGCATATTTTGTCTATTTGTAGAAATGTAGATCTTTTGTGACTGTTTGTAAACTTAATTGTTTTAACTTTCCATCATGTGCAAATACGAGCATTAGATAGTATGCATGTGAATGTGTTACATGAAGTGGAGAATCTTTTTTTTGCTGTTCTTAATCTAAATTTGTTTTTAGTGCAATGAAATTATATATGAAAAACTGCGTTGTGGTAAAATACCATGTAGTACTATGTAGTAAATGCTTAATGGTGCAAAAAGTTCGAATGCATATCACAGATAAAATATATCACAGTGTTAAAGAAAGATTGTGTAGTCATCTAACAAAAAAAAAATATTTCTGTATGAAGATATGTTTACTGATTTTAATATATTGTAATAGGTGATAAAGAATTGATCCAGGAAGTTCTGTTTGATGCAGTTGTGAGTGCACCAATTGAAGCTTATTGGACCAGTCTAGCATTAAATAAATCAGAGTAAGCAAGCTTTGTGTCAGTCATTATGTGTCAGTAATGGGTGAATTTTTAATATTTATGTTGGTGAACTGGTAGAATACCTAAAAAATCTTGATATGCATAAAAATATTATATTAACCATTTGATCCTAAATAGCACCAATTTTGAGTTGAATGTTAAGTTTATGTTGCAGTGTTGCATGCTGATTAGTTTTAAGGTTACCCAGTTTTCACAATAAAATTCATTTGTATGCTAATGAAATTGTATACTAACTACACCTTACAGTTCTAAGTATTTCTAACGAAGAGTTTACAGTACTTGAGAAATTTAATGCAAAGTTTCCAAAATTATTGATGGAGTTGGTAATTTGTCTCAGAACAAATTATATATAGAAAAATTTGCACTGATAAAGAATTTCTTTAATTTCTTTTATTATTTTTGTTTGTTTTCCCAAAATAACTGAGATCTAGGTTCCTGTTACAGATAATTAGGAGATTAGCTGGTCCTTCTTAAAGTTTATATGTTTTGCTTCATTCATTTATGTTATGATGTACTAAAGTGTTAAAAACCACATTGTTATATATATTAGTGAAAACAGGTGTTAAGATCAGTAGTTTGCATGAAATTCTGTGATTGAAGGACAATTCTGGAGACTTTTCTAAATGTCAACAATTTTTAAGATTTGAATGAAAAAGTATATTGCTGTATAGCTCATACTCAATGAGTAAAATCAATGGGATAAGATCTGATTCATCACAGTAAGGATTATCCAGTCTTCTCTTAGAAGAGAAAGATAACAATGAGAAATTGTACAATATTATACTGTAGACATTGATGAATTTATATAGGGGGATAAGATTTCTTGGATTCCTTCTATACAGTTAAATAACAGATCCAGTAAACAGGATGAAGACAGCTGTGGAGAGATCCTAGTGGGAAATTTTGTATCCCCTTCATATGCTGACTTTAGTAAGAGAGCCCATTTATTGAAGAATGAAGCATGAGGCAGGAAAATGGCTAAGACTATGGTCCCTGGTTTTGTGGTAATATGACTGAAGTTCTTGTAGCCATACAAGAACTAGTTTAAAAGTAGATGTCTTGTTACTGGTAACAATGCAGCAAAGAGTTCAGCCTGAATGACCCGCTGCACTTTTTCCTAGGGTCTGGAGGCTTAAGCCTATTTTAATGGCAGCTGTGTTTGAGCTCACTGTTTCAAATCTAGCTTAGTTTTTGCTTGCTTGAGCAACAGTCACACTTGTGACTTGAAGCATAAATGTACCCTAGAAGTGTTGAATGGACTGGGAGCAAGATACGGAATTCTTGCCCATTTTGAATCACTGGATGCCAGTGGTTATTAAATAGATGGTATATATCTATGCCACGTCTTTTTATTCTATGGCTTCCGTATAATCCCTCTCAAGAAATCTCAGAAAATGAAATATCACTTCTACACTGCATGTTTCCCAAAATCCACAGGAATTTTATCTTAAAAAAATAGCATTTAAAATACATTTAAAAAAATAAGGGAACTATACTTAAAATAGTCTTTTACAAAAAATGTGAACACTTGTACTTTCTGTGACCAGTACTAGAGCTTTATCTGTTTACTGTCTGGAAACTTTATCTTTGCTTGTGTTCTGCTCTATTTCAGAAACTCTGACAAGGGAGTGGAAGTTGCCTTCCTTGGAACACGGACTGGACTATCTCGTATCAACCTGTTTGTGGGTCCAGAACAGCTTACTAATCAGTAAGTAACAAAGCTATGCTTGACAACCGTGTGAGAAAAGAAAAAAAAAATTAAAAATTTAAGAAGCCCATCTACTGATTCTTCCAGGATTTTACACTGGCACACATAGAACAAGTTAGAAAATTTTAATAGGATCCCTTAGATTCTTTCTTCAACTAGAACATTTGAAGCAATGAGCTATTTTAAACCTATAGTACATACACTCACTTTCTCCCCACTTCCTTTGAGTTAGCCTCACCATCTTTATTCTCTAGAGCAGAATTATGAATATTCTATGCCTGCAGATGATGATTTTTCATTTACTATCCCATCTGAAACCAAAAATCTGTAGCCTTTTTCAGGGATTTTGCATCATTGTGGAAAAAAAATTGTTGTTGAAATAAAGCCAAGTGGCAGAAGTGGACAGGCTTTCAGTGTTATCAGGACATCTCATCATTCAAAAATTTCCTGGTAACCTGGTGGAGGTACATATTTCTTAAAATGGAGAGCTATAAAATGCGGTCAATTAAAAGCTTTTTTTCAGGCAGCAGTTTGATACTGTCAGGCAAATCTATATGCATTTTGCATATAAAAGAAAATCCCCACTTGAAGTTTATGATAAACTAAGTTTATTGAATATAAAATTATGCCATACTTCTATGACCACAAAATATTTTTTTAGTGTCGGTAGCCTGACAGGTGAGATCAATAGCACTGCAATTCAATACTATCAGACAGCATCCACAAATAATAGTGTGGAGAACACACTTGTTCTTTTCACTGACAAGAACTTTCTTCTGTCAACGTTCCTTGAAATTATTGAAGAATAAAGTATGTAGTTGCCCACTACCTAGAAAGTAGGCTGTTAAATTAACTTTTTTCATTACTTGAGAATAAAGACCAGTGGCAGTGAACTACCAAATCTCCGGTGTCTTTTTCACATTCTGCAGTTCACAGATCTTGCATTGCGCTGAGAGAAGAAGGTTTTTTAGACTAAACATTTTTATTTGTATGCATCAGTATGATTTTTTTTCGTGGTACTTAGAGGCACTGTTTTTTTACTACTTTTTCCATCCTTAACAACAAAAGAAAATGTGTTGCAAATAATTTTAGGAGCTGAAGTTAACACTTTTTTTTTGAACAAATAATGTTAGAAAAGTTATCCAAAACCATTTTCTTTCAAAAAATATTGTGTTTTGTTTTCTCTTGCCTGCCTTGTCTTTCCAAACTAGGAACTATTGTGTGCCATGCAACAAACTACAAGTATTTTCTTTCTCTCTTCTTTCTCAAGAGATTTCCTGACAGCTGAAGATAAGGAGAACATTTTTAATGCTGACCATTTTCCACTCTGGTACAGAAGAGCTGCTGAGCAAATACCTGGGAGCTTTGTTTATTCAATCCCATTTAGTACAGGTCTATATTTTTGTAATTCTTTAAATGCTGAGCTACATAGGATGCTGAAAAGATTCCAAGTATGTCAGTGCTGAGTGGGCTCTGTAGCTAATCACAAATGTTAATCTAAAATATGCATTGAAATTTGCAGCTAATTTACTGTTTCTTTGACCAGGTGCATCTTTTAGAGGGCTCCAAGTGAAGCCCCAAGATATGGTGTAAAAGTTTTCATGTAATATTTGCACAGGTTGATCTTACAGCCTAGTGTTTTAAGTACGACAAGTCCAGCTGAGCAAATGTCCACATTAATGACAAGCCCTACTGGTTGTCACCTTTGTTGCCACTTTTAGCAGAGAGGGCAAAAAATGATTTCTCGTTTTGGTGGTTTAAGCTTGTTGTTAGGATGCTTGGGAATTTTGAAATGCCAATGCCTGTGTGTTCTATGCATACACAGAATTGTCTTGGCTGTCTTATTAGCTTCTTATTCTAAGCATTAAATCTATCTGGACTGCTATTTCAGATCAGGGTAAATGCTCAATTTTCTCATTCTTTAGATATTATCTAATTTGGGTTTGGTTTTTCGTTTTTTGTTTTGGTTTGGTTTGGTTTTTTTTCCTAATATTCACCCTGCAGAAACAGCAAACAAAAGCAATGTAGTGACAGCCAGCACTGCTATTCAGCTTTTGGATGACAGAAAATCTCCAGTTGTTGCAGGTAAAAATGTTGTATTTTATCTGTTTTGTTTGTGTTTTTTTCAAAGTTGTGTATGAATTCCTCACTTTCTCCTTTAGGTTAGCAGGAATTCTATGTAGGAATATCATCATTTGAGAAGAGAGAAGGGAAAGATGCAGTTGCGCCTATAAGATATAATTGAATGACTTAGTGTAAAGAGCACTTAATGCCTCCTATCCCTAAGAACTTGACTATCCCAGCTCTCTGCGAGGTCTGGAGTTTGACTTAATGGAAATGACCATTATCGGTGAAGCATTTTTAGTAGATGCAATTCTATTTCATCGTAAATCAGAATATATTATGTTAAGGAAAAGGAAATAAAAGGGACTACCTTATGTTTAAAGGTTCCATCCAGTCTTCAGGTTTGAAAATCCTGTCCTATAACAAATGATATAAAGTAGTCATTTTTTTTCTAGATTGTCAGAGATATGATTTGATGAGAGCATATGCATTAAATAAAAAAGTTCTACAGTCCACCAGACAAGAGTATAACAGTACCTAAAGACTAAAAGGTGAAGGTTCATAACTACAGATTAGAAATAAAACAGATTTAAAAATTAAAGTAATTCTAAAATTGTTCTATATTCAAATGCCTTTTTTTTTCCCAGTTTTTTCTAGTTCCCAATGTTACTGACTTAGAAACATGAATTATTATAGACAAGTTTTATGTTTTATTATGCCAGAAACCAAGCACTCTTATCTCAGGGAAAATTAGGTACCTATCAAACACAACAAGAACCATCCTATTTTTCTCATACTTAAAAAATGATTTAAAATGCAGTAAGATTCAATGAATACAATCCTGAAAGAACAAGAATATCTCCACAGATAATAATAGATTTTATACGGTCAATAAGAAAACACCTTTTCAACTCCAGTTTGTGTGAATACATTCTTCACAACTTACTGAACACTTCCATAATATAACAGGAAATCCTAATTATGACTCCATACTCCTGTTAAAGCATAAATGAATATTTATAAATTAATGTCAATGTAGATATTCACAAATTGCTGAAGATGTAGCTATGAGTTTTCACTGTACAATGAAGAAGGGGTTTATATTATTTCTCAAATGATCCATCATTTGGAGTTAGCAAAAAGCTCATCATGCAGTTCACCATCATCTGTAAAATGTGTAGACTTAATAGGCATCCTAAAATGTATTTTCCCTCACTAGTGCTTGCAATTTAGCATTGGCTTGGACAAGGTATCACGTATAAACAACTTGAATACTGTGTCAACAAGCTTTGAGGTTTCTTTGGTAGTACTGGTAAAAGAGAGAGGCAGATGTTACTTCCATTTCCCCAATCATTATGTTTTTGATATTGAACATTCAAAATTCCTCATGTCCCATACTTTCTAAATAAAATAAAGACAGGGTTTTCAAAGCTTTTTAATACCAAAGAGTTTAAGATTTCCATGATATCTGTAAGTGAATAATGACATGAAAGATACGAGCAGTGCATTTACATTCTCAAGCACATCAGAGTTTTTTTACTTTAGCTTCTATGAACTTTAGAAACTGTATACTAAATATTATTTTCAATATGAACCATTTTTTAAAAAAGTTACTTTGAATAATTTCTCACTTCCCTCTTGTATGGTTGCATGCTTTCAGGTGGGTTTTTTTTGAGAGGGGAGGAGACCTGTGAATCTGTACAAACCATTTTCCATGAAAATATCTATTAACCACCATCTATCAGCCATTCAGACATAAGAAAGCATGTGCATTATTCTTGTACTCTTTAAGTGAGAGGCAGTAAATCCAACTTGTCAGTCCTGCTTTTTCCATCAGAAAAATTTCAACAAAGTACACAGTATCTAGTTAAAATCGTACATTTTGCTATAAGGTTGATAATATTCTGTTTTAAGCAAAATGAATTGGTAGGCAAAAGCTGGATAAGTGGTAAATGGGACCAGTTTGAAGTTTTATTAGCTAGACTTGGGAGACTAAAGTAGGGTTACGGTAACATTTTTAACTACCTACATTAAAGCTCATATTTGGCGAAAAAGTCCCATTTTAATTTGTGTGAATTAAGTATTCTTCATTCCCGTTTGGTCTGAGTGGATTACAGAAAGCAGCAGGATAGGATACACATTTCATGTAAAATCGTTCTCTTCCCTAGAGAGATTTGACTGAAAATAAGCTGTGCCAAAATGTTGTTTATTACAGATTACTACAGGAGTTTAAAAACTGGCAGAGAGAAACTAGAACATTGTTCTAAAATGGAAACCTGAGTTAGACCTGCCCACAAGGGGAAAAATGAATAAGAACAACTCTTCCTAAAAAATCTGCAGTCTCTTCTATTTTCTTTGTAATTTTTTAAAAAATTCTGCTCTTGTAGAAAAGCATCAGTTATAACAGACTTGATAGGCAAATCTACACTAATGCTTGTTGCAAGTAGGGAAGACTCAACCCTTTATTATAGACAGAAAGTCCTAAAATCAATGAGTCTCCAGACTCTTACTGCAGAGAGCCCGAGTGTTGCTGCTGCTGTTTCACCATCTGCAGCTACTAATACCAGTTTGCTGTCAGAATGTGTTTGCTTAGTGGCAAAATCCCACGTAATTCGTTTTTAAAATCCCTGCTGCCTCTTTCAATTGAGGTTATTTTTTTTTTACTTAAATGAATGCAGATTTTTATAGAAAGTGTGGAAGAATAAGTACTTAATATATAAGTGTAGTAGCATCATATTTATTGCTGTGCATACAGAGTTCCCTTTATTTGCAGGAGAGAAAAGGACACTAGTACTAATAGGCAATAGAACTGCAGGGATTTTTTGGATTTTAACATGTTTGTGATCAAATTTGTTTTGCCTTAGTGTTCTCTGTGGCCATGTCTCCTGCATCAAGTTTACACTGAAAAGTTGAGCTTCTTTGAACTGTCCATATTACAACGTTAAGGAGAATAAAAGAGTTGGAATTTTTTTTTTTTTTTTTAATTCTTCTCAACGATTTAAAAATTGTAGAATCACCCTAGTCTTGAAATTCCATGAGATTCATGTAAGATCAGTATTCCCTTCAGTGACTAAGATGAATCCAGTGAAATATAGGATATCTGAATTTAGGTAGTAATCTAGATATGAAAAATGAGGCAAATTAAGACTGAGGTATCTCTTCCAACACTCATGTGAAAGGCAGTGCATTTCACACTGTTGATAGGATTTAGCTTTACCGTCTTGTATTTTTTTTATATTGCATGATCAGTGCACTCATTTCAGGTCCTTCGTTTGAACCTCTGCTTTAAGCAGTGAACATATGTGCACCTGGGTAAAAACACCATAGGATTTGTATATGTTATATACACATTTCTTTTTATTTCCTGTCTTATAGAGAAAGATGATGGTATCATCATGACATTGTTTAAAATAGATTTTTAAAGAGACAGTTCTGGGCAGGATAGGAACAGAAGCAAGCAAATAAAAGTCATCATGGAATAAAGCTGTAAAAAATGAGAAATGTTTCTCTCTTGAGATTTTGAGAGAGTTGATAGAGCATGTGAACCTTCATATGTGTACTTCCCTATAGATGCATTTTAGCTCACAAGCTACAGTACGATATGAGACCTTAAAAACCCTTTATGTTGAAAGAGGCAATCACTGTTCACAGAAAGCGTAAAAATGAGCCCGTTGGGATGTTTAATTAAAGATAACAGAACTGACATAATCTTTTTAGGGCAAGAATTTATTAAAGAACACTGAAGAAAATGTCTGATGAAAATTGTCAAGATCTCTCAACTTTTCTTCATAGAACAAACAGAACCTGAAATTTCAAACCTCATTAATAAAGTCCATAGCAGGGCTTAGTAAAAAGCTCTGGACACCGAGTCAGAAGAATGAAGGATTAAGTAGCTCACAGGCAAAGGATTTAGTCTCATAATCATTTGGAATTTAGAGTTTGTACTAGATGAGGATAAATAGTCTGTTTTTGTTTAATACAAGGCTTCCTAAAACTCTGAAATTAAGTGCAAATTGTCTTTAATTCTTTTGTGCCTATTTTTGTGCAGACTAGTTATAAGCGTTAATGGTTGAGGTTTGAAACTAGGTCTGTTTTGCAAAGAGGTGTGTAAGTTTGTCACAGAAAGACCATTAAATGGACCTGCATTTCTAGTATTGCAGGACATAGAACAGCAGTGAACACAAGTAATTTTAAAGATTAATAAGATTGCCAAGTGTCTACATATCCGTTCTTTTGTTTTAACAAATGGCTATGCTGTCACTTGCCAAAGACCTAAGAGCATAGATTTGAAATATAAACATATAAAAAGATGGTACTACTCTGAAACCTAGTCTGAATGTTGTTAGCATGTTCTTTCCATGATGGAAAGATTGAAGTAGAAAATGGTGTAAAATTATTAGATATAACTGGATAGGAAAAACAGGTGGTTTTTATTACTATTACCACCTTTCTATAAAAATGTAGAATTGCAAAGAAGTTTTGTCTGTATGATACTGAAGTATGGGTAAGAAATATCTAAAGTGCTTTTATATATTTTTTCTACCAAAGCTTTTCATATATAATAAGTTTTGTATTGGAATTCCTATTTATCAAAGTTGAAATTGGGATGTAGAAAACACTAAATGAGTCCTAACTGCATACATGCTTTTCTGTGATCTCTCAATCAAAATCATGTAATATTTGTTCATTTTAACAACATAAAAAGCATTTACTAGTACAGTCAGACCTGCAGTTTCATAAAAAGAGGCTAGCACTTATTGCTTTATGTCAACTTAACTGGAATAGCAAATTAATGGAAACTGAGTGTAGCTTAATTAGAGAGAAATACTAGAGAGAAGTACTCCAGTAATCTGAAGATTTTTCTTATTCGGGGTAATTCTGGAAAGAAAAGAAATCCATGTTGTTTTTGTGTCTAGGCATCTCTACAGTCATTTTCTGTCAAAGAAGAGTGAGTGCCTGGGATGTGCATTCAAGCATTGCCATAGCTCTGTGAGTCTACTATGACTCATTTTCTGCTGAAGCTACACAAAAAAAAAAAAAAAAAAAAAAAGGGAATTTTTTTTNAAAGCACAAAAAAAAAAAAAAAAAAAAAAAAGGCAGTAATTCTTGTTTGAACAGAAGAGAAAAATCAGCACAGAGATAACCCTCTTCTCCTTCACAATTGCAAGCTGCTTGATTGGTGTTTGGTTTTGTTCTGTGTATTAAACATTTCTTGTACAGGTGGCCTGAAGATCAGTCACTCTCAGAATCTTCTGTGGTGAAGATTACCAAAAAGTCTATAGCTCCTGTGAGAATCCTAGACCCGTAAGGGTCAGATTATACCATTCATGAACATGTTGAATAAGGGTTATAACTTGCATATAATCCTTTCAAGTTAATAGATATACTGTTAATCTCTAAATGATTAAGGATGGCCAAATTTTTCTCTCAGCCATTTTCTGCTGCCAAACAGCAAAAGCTGAAAAGAAAATGGGTGTTGCTTTCTACCAACCATGATTCATATATTTATATAGTGTCGTATCTTTATATGTATGTGGCACCAAAGGTTTCAGGGAATCTGTCCTTAAATGAATGGCAGGTGCATTTAATTCCATAGTAGATGGTGACACGACACAAGGACATGATAAATATTAGGATGCTTTCTGTTCTCTCCCACACAGTAATACTGTGAGACTAATAGAAATAATTTCTCTCATAAGAGATTTCTTGGAAAGAAACATGTCCATATGGCTTAGAAGAATTCAACCCCCCACCTTTTAAAATAGTACTATTGATTTATGCTAAAACTGTAGGTCATGTCTCAGTGTTACCTTATATTAAATTTTTATATTATTTGTATTTAAATGTACGCTAATGTGTATATTTAAAATACAATAAGCAGGCTGACATAGGAGGTGATACTGATTCTGAAGAAAAATTCTTCTGTATTCACTGGCAGTTTGATTTTAAATTCTTAAAAAAAAAAAAAAAATCCTTATTATGCAAGCAAGGAATATTATGTTTTATAATGGCAAACAAATTGTCCCAAGTAAAGCTAGGATCTTTTCCATTTCCAGTATTTAACATTTCAAAGTTTATCCTTTATTTTTATAACCAGCCCATATAAAAGTTCAATATTTTTTTTTTCCCAAATGCTTGTGAGAGATTTTTTGCAGGTGTCTTCTTCTATCAACTTCATAGTTCTCCTTTTTACATAATATCAAGAAAAAACATTAGTATAGTAATAAATTCAGTTATTCCATTTTAAATATGCCTAGTCAAGATGTTAAAAGGCATAAGTTACTTAGAATTTGAAGATTTTGAAGATCTGAAGATTTAGGTTCTCCATTTTGTTTCTCATCCATAAGCTAAAGAAGACACAGTAAAGATTTCATTCATCACTAATTTGTTAAAAACGACCTGCAATTTTGAATGCTTCTCTTCTGGCAAAGAGCAAAGGGACTCTGATGATCCTGCTATTTAAGATGTTTCCAACTATGCCTTGAAAACAGGAAGGGTCCAAAATCTCATATTACTTTTAAAATACAGATCTGTCTTATTGAGGCTGGTCACACTTCAGTTTTTTAATATTCCTGTTAGAATCAGCCTCTACAGAACAGCAATTTGAAAGGAAAGTTTGTGAATATACCAGTTTTCCAGGAACCTATTCTTCTGGTGATATAGGCTATAAATAAGGAAGAATCTTTTATAATTTCATGGAGGAAAATGTGCACATTGTATTTGAAAATAAATGTCCTTATAATTCCAAAATTTTATTCTTCATTCCCATTTTTCCTTTATTTTGAGTGTGTGTGTGTTAATGTATATTAGTGTATATATGTGATCTCAGCACTACATTCAGGGATTTTTTGAGTGAATTAAATGGAGATTGCAAGCACATCTCTCTTTAAACAAGAACCCAGAACATAATTTGAAAAAAGGACTCCCAGTAATTTAATCCAAACCAGCATGAACTGGAGCTATTTCTAAGAGTAACAGATATAGTAAATATTTCACAAATAGTTAAATTTGCTATTGTTACAATAGCACAGTTACTAAATACATCTGCTCTGTACTGCTTATACTTCTTCCACACCCTACTCCCCACCCACCCCTCCTTTTTTATCACATGTATTATTTTAGTATTACTGTATTATTAAAAACATCAAGCAAATGTCACTGTCATACACAGTCCTTAAAATTTATTATACCATCTATAAAATTGCATTTTAGTATGAAGGCCTAAGGGAAAATGAATATGTCATCCTAATGACACACCAACCAAATTTTTGAAGTGTTCTAAAATAGATGTTTTCCTTGTCAGGCAAGACTGTGATTTACTTAATCTAGACCCCACATTATAAACCACATAAGATTATATTCAGCAGTAGCATTTAGTAAATCTCTCAAAATGCTTTTTGTGCTTTGGTGAAAAACCACTAGTTTATGTTTTTCCAGAGTTTCTTGTTCATTTTGAATATTATCTTTGTATTCATAAATCTAATATTAGTATATAGACTAATGTTTTCAGTTTCAGGAAAATATTAAACAACTCACAGACTCATGTTAGGAGCCATGACTTGGAAACATGGTTTGTAGGTAATGTGTGGAGTGGGGGAGCCTCCTCCACAGGATGCTTCAGAACATGTGGTGCAGTCCAGCCTTTCTTCATTGATGGAGCAGGGAATCTGAAGTTAGATGACGTATTCCTAATCATTTGTATTTGTTCTCAATTCTTTTTCCCATATAGAATTAGTATATGAAATAATTGAATATCAGAGCTTTTAAAGAGCTCCCTGCTAGTGCTGGCTTGGGAATTTAACCCCTGTTCACCCAATTCTTGGGCTGTCTTTGCCACTTGTTCTCAGAGAATCTGGTGATTGAATTAGTACAGTATTCCAATATGTATAGTAATAAACGTATGTAATAAATTGCATAGAGCATTCTGCTCTTTGATTCTTGCTGCTGTTTTCTTCAACAGCACTTTGCTGGTGGGATTTTTTTGTTTGATTGATTGGATTTTAGTACTATGTGATTTGGGTATGAGAAATATACCTGTGATCTAATAGCAATCAGATTCTAGATGCTTTTTGCTGAATAATTCTGCTGCTAGCAAAATGAATCTCTGATTTCAGAGCCAGGCAGCCAGTAAGCTATCAGATCCTTTTGAAAGTATCAAATAATACTGTGCAAGTAGGAAGCTGCAATTACATAGTATATGAATATATTAATACCAGTTTAAGTACTGTGGATTAACTAATTTATTTCCCCTCCAGTAGACTGTATTTCCAAATATTGAAATATTTTTTCTTTCAATAAAAACATGATAAAAACAAGTTTTATCATGCGTGTTGTATCTTAAAATGAGGATGGCAGCCTTATGCAAAAAGTTCAGCATATAGTGTACATAGCCCTAGAATGCTGGGGAATCCCTCTGAAGTCAGCGAGAGAGAGCAACCACAGCTTTTATTGGAGATAGTTATGAAGTATGTAGTCATTGGTTTGGTTATTATGGATTTCTAATTTGTACTCCTTCTCCCCTGTTGTGGCTTAGTGGCCACATCCAGATGATTGATGTTGCTGCCTGTCTCATCAGGGGAGCATGCAGTCACATTTCTGGTAATATAAACCCAGGAAGTACCAAGACCCTTGTATGATTTTTATTGCTATGCCCCTCTCAGCCAAGTTCAAAGATCAAAGTTATGAAAGTAGGATGCTTTCTGGATGGTCTGTGTCTTTGCCTTCCTGACCATCAAAGATAAATGGTTAGGAGTAGGAAACAATTAGTATTTTTTTGCTAATGTTGTTATTGATAGATAAGCTATGTATAATGTCACTAAATGTTTTGCTTGATATTCAAGAAGAGGGATCCTGATTTTATTTGGACATTGTATTACTAGGGGATAATGAAGCTGAATTTCAATTGACTTTTTGCAAACTCTAGATGGAGAGACACATATGGCAAGCAAGTGTGTTTCCATTTAAGCTATGTTTCTTTCAATATATATACTAAGGACATTTTCTGTAAAGAACATTGCCATAATGTTTTTAATCTCTGTCCTAAATTGAAATTTTAGAAAGCCTTTTTCTGAAAACAAAGTAGTATGGTGAGCCTCCATCTGAAAGACAAAAGGGATACAACAATGTGTGTACTTTCTCTGCCTTTGTAAATACCTTACAGAGTAGTGTGTCCTGATATTTTGTTGACTTTGGGGGGAAAAGTGTTTTTCACAGAATCAGAAAAAAATTCTGTGCTCACTATAATACTCTCGTGAGGTTGCTGGAAAAATAACAAAGCTTTCTCAGGAACCTTTATCTGAGAAATAAATCTGTGCAGACAACTTATTTCAGCACCAGATGTCCATTGCTAAGCTTTGAAAATTAAGGGCAGTTCTGTGGGGAATCCTTATATACAGACTTCCACTTGTTGTAGTCAACAGTTAGTATGGTCAGTAAATTGTGCTCTTTATCTCTACGTTTCTGTAGTCAGACATTCTGTTTCCACTACTGGAAAATAAATATTTTTTTATTTATTAATTTATGCAATTGAATCAATTTTTTTTTTCTGTTGAATGTCTGCTATTAGTTTATTATCATCATGAATAACTAGAATTTGTTAATTTCAAAATATTACATATAGTCTTATAAACCTTTAATGAAAAATTTCGCTCAGATTTTTGTCTGGTTTTTTTTTTTTTGGTTTTGGTTTTTTTGTGGGTTTCTTTTCTTTCTTTAGCAAAGAGCAAGTTAGAAAATATAAATCATATTTTGCATGGATTGGCTTGCTCTACTCCCGTAGACGAGTGAACTGATGGAAACATGATATACTTTGCTTTCTGGCAGAACTCCATATCAATTTACAGACTTATATGTGCCTGAAAATCCCCAAAGCATCTTAAATGTCACTTGGAAAGGGTTTCTTTAAATGTTGTTGTGCCCTTCATTGCCTCTTCTTCACCTTTTTCCTCCTTTTTTGGGGTGGGGGTTTGATAGGACTGTTTTTAAGGACTAGGAAATATTATGTCAGTTCTTGGTTTTGCTTTGCTTTAAGGTATCAGAATTGTGAACGTCTTTGTGATGGAAGCTGCATGGCTGTATCTGAGCCTACTGGAAACACTATGGGTGAAATTTCTCTGGAGGTCAGAGGTTTATTAGATTTCAGGTTAGGATCTGCAGTTTGAGTGCAAGTGTGGTTATTTTAGGTTGTCACTGCAGAAAAGCTGCGATCAGTAAAATACTGATTGGTATGGCTCTGAAGTAATTTTTTCGCCTGTGGGCAATAAGATCTTGTCTTGTTTCAGTCTTCTCTATCTGAAAACTATGTTTTACTTTGTAAAATGTTATTGCAACAAAAGGATAAAAGTGTAGTAGATGCAGATATACAGACTCAAATGACTGAGCTCTGAAAAGAGATTATTAATTAAGCTCTACTGATTAATTAAAAGGAAAAAAGCAAACTTCCCTCTGAGATACTTTATCAAGAGATCAAATTTAAAGAGCCTGTATATAAATATTCTAAAAATTCTGTGCAGATGAAGTCTTGGCTGAAGTAATATGCACGCTCTAGGGTACTGCATTTTAAACAAAATGTAGAGGAACTGAAAAAGTTCCTGAGAATGCAGGAAAATAAAAGTTTGGAGAATGTGGCCTAACAGGAATATTTAAAACAGCTTGGTTTATTTAGTTCAGGACAGAGAAGAATGAAGAGAGCCCAATAATAATATGAAGCACTTATCAGTTAAAAAAAAAAAAAGCCAGTCAGACAGTAATTAATCGTTTTCAATGTCTGCTAGATTTAGGTTAAGACTGAGATGCTTAATTTTCTCTGAACATGAAAGTAACTGCAGATGCAGGAATGAGCTTTAATATTTAGGTTGCAATTATTACTAAGTAGATAAGAGCAAGGGTTACATGACTTCTGCCACATGGCCCATTACTCAGTTAAGGTTGCTATTAAAACAGCTACAGAACTTCATCTTGGAATCATCTGTTGGAAGGAGAGTGGAGGTCTCTGAATGCCACAATACAGCTTTCTTTTGTCCATATTGCAGACTTTTACTCAGCCGTTGTATACTGCCCAATGCCCTTCACCAAAGGTTTAGGATAGATGCTAAGAAAAGCTGTTAGACTATCAATATAGTTGATTTCTGCATTAGGTCCCTAGACAGGTCTTCAACCCTGTCATTGGAGAGATTTAGAAAACCCATTAAACATCTGTCACAAATAGCCTACATGTACTTCATCTAGTCTTGGCAAGATAGATGGATTTACTGATTTCTGTTGGGTGCTTTAAAGTAATTTCTAACAATTATTTAAAAGATACTTCTGCATGCTTAAAATATTCTTTCTATTCTAAGCTTATATTGCTCAAATGGGTTTGGTTCTGATTTCCTCTGATGGCAAAACTGCAGGGGAAAGGAAGGGTGGTCCCTTGAATGAATTCAGCTGAATGTTTTCTCTGTGAGAGAGAGAACATGTAACCACGTGGCTGTATTTTCCTCCCTACCGAAGGGCAGCGCTGTGATAGCAGCTGCATCTGCAATCATGATATTTGCAAAATTGAACACTTGTGTGTCCATTTGGGAATAAGAGGCTTCAGAAACATCTGAAGCAAGCATGTATGGTGGCAGGATAAGGGTAGTGTCTCCATATATGCTATATGGGCTCTTTTCATTGCTTTTATTTGAAACTGTAGCATTTCCTCTTTCTTCCCTACTAAGTAATTTAAAAATGAAATATGATAGTTAACTAGGTACTTCCTATTTTCAAAGTTAGATATCAGACGTAATTGTCATCTAGGACAGACTAGAAGGTGAAAAAAACATATCTGGGAATGTTTTTAACATGTTTAAGTTATCAGAGGCAGTGACTATAGACTACAGACTGGCCAGTTTTAAAACTGTGAATTATATTTCTGGACACATACCAAGTATTTTAATATTTTAAAATATAGTCAGTCATTTGTAGCTATTTTGTATTTTTCTTTGCAGAAAGCTCACTCATGTTAGCTACTGCTAACACCAAAACTGTCGCACCATAACTCATAAATTGTACTACTACTACATCAAGAGCTAGTTATGGAAACAATAATTTAAAGTTACTCCATCAAAATTTTGTTATCTCGAATGCTCAGCTTTAAATAGTGGCTTCAAAATATACATGCACAAAATATAAACAAACTTACATCATACTACATAAATTCTTAATATATATTTCAAAGAATATATATATTTACATTTAAAAACTGTGAAAAAGAAAAAAAAAAGACAGTAATTTCTATTAAGTCAATCCTGTTTAGATTCCAGGCTTTTTAACTGAAGTGAGAGTTTTATTTTCAAGAAACCAAAGACAAAAGTAACTCAAGGCAAGGAGCTATCAAATGGCTCTTTTTCCTCAGGAGTCCCATGCTGTTTGACAGGGGCCAAATGTTCTCTGTGGTATTTAGCAGTAATTGCAGCATAGGCACAACCATAAACAGCAGCTGCCAACATCATTAGGCATACAATTCCACAGATAACTCCAGTTATTACTACGGTGGCAATTGCATGACGCAGACTAACAGGCTTTGGCTTCGGTTTGGGTTCGCAGCTTGAACGGCCGTATTCCCCATGTTCACTGTGATGAGCGTGCTTCAGAGAACTTCTGTGCTCAAAGCTGTGGTGGTGAATGCTGGCCAGGTGAACGTGAGCTGTCCGAAGAGGGCACGCTCCAAACAGCTCATAGGGAACTTTGAGGAGGTCCTTTCCCTTCCGAATCCCTGGCGTTGAGCAGATAATGCCATCACTTATCCCTCCTGAAAAAAAAAAACACCAAAAACAAAACAGATTTAATCTTTTAAGATTTAGTGGTTTCTAAATTATCTTAATGAAAAATTAACAAAAACTGAAGTAATTTTATGGTCAGCTTTTACTTTATATTATTAAAAACTATATCCTTAAGATCTTTTTCTACTTAGATCAACAGTGAGATTTTT
Organism: Pedionomus torquatus; assembly: GCA_013398155.1. Classification (NCBI taxonomy): domain Eukaryota; kingdom Metazoa; phylum Chordata; class Aves; order Charadriiformes; family Pedionomidae; genus Pedionomus; species Pedionomus torquatus. The sequence goes on along the minus strand of VZRU01019628.1, from coordinate 1,196,424 downwards.
ACACTTTAACATTCATGTAAAAGAGGATTTGCAAGAAGGAATTGATCAGGATTAAATTATCTATGCTTTTATGAATATAAAAGTAAAAAATAATGGTAGTATAACAGTAAGAAATAGCATATAGATGAAAACAACGAGATATTACTAACAGCTAATTCATTCAATTAAAATTCATACCATTACTTCTTTTTATAAAGTGAAATGGAAAGAATATACTTTGTAAAAATTTTCCACTTGATTCAAATGTTCCACAAAACGGCCATTGTTCTGACATCGTACGCTAACTGTAATGAAGCAAAGAGGAAGTTCAGAAAGTTGTGTGTATGTGTGAGCAATTTTTTTGAGGCAAGGCAAGGTAAGAAAATATACAGAGATCTGAAGGAGTTAAGATTCATCAATCTCTTACCCTGCTCAATGGTAAATTTCATGATTGCTTAGAACGAGCTCCTGCTCTCTCCCCAAGGATTTTTTAGTATAATGGGAAGTGGAGTTGGAAGTGAAGTCCTGGTAAATCACGCAGCAGTTCCATAGCATGTAGAGAAGCACACTCTGAGTAAAGCCTTCAGCTTTCTAATTAGTCTGCACACCACGGCTTTAGGGGTGTAGTGTGTCAAAGAGACAACAAGGCCAAAACCCAATGTTTACATGTTTTAAAAAAATGTGATTCACACAAGAAATTTTAGGGAAATATAAACATAGATGAGAACATAGTATTTAGGTTTCCTTTAAAAGTTGCTGCTAAAATAAAATTGTCATTTCCATATCACTTAACTTAGGCAATCTGTGCAATGTTCAGAAAGATGTAAAGGCATCACTGAATTTCTAAACAATGTTGGTTTTTTGAAATAAACTATAATACTTCTGCTGCTGGCAGAATAATTAAGATAATCTGATATGTTTATCTTGGATCATTACATTCTTCTGCACAGAGAAGTCAGAACCCCTGCTTGAAATTTGTTGTAGGGAATGATTCCAGCTTAATACAACTAAAGCCCTGGGATAACAGAGTATTTTACCAGACCAAAATATTAAGATTTTAACCCTGCAAGGAGTATAGGCTTTTGTCTTTTCTAAAAGGTTGCTTCTGGCAGTGGCTTTTGCTCACTCAGAGACTATTCCTGTATTAATAGTATCCCTGCATAGCCAGTACAGTTTTCCTGCTGGCCTGCAGAGTTCCAATGTCTGGAAATAGCAATCCATTCAGTCACAGGCAACATGGACCACCTTTGCATAGGCTGTTGCAGCATGTTCTGTGTCACTTCCATATAGTTTGACCACATGCAAGCATCAAAGTCTGATTTAGAGAAAAGCAAATTGCCCTGCTGTTCTGAGTTCTCAGAGTCTGGACATACGTCCTGGGAGGAGAAAAAAATTCATTTATTTTCATACTTAATTCCTTGAGAAATAAATCATATTCTTTTTTGACAGCATAATTCATGAATATATTTAAAGCAGGTGTGGCCAAAAGATGAGGCTACTTTTATTTATAAAATTCATGTTTCCCCATGTGATGGCATTACACATTTCTGTCAGGAGATTGTCAATAACTTTAGTACCTTTTCCGGTTTACAACAAATTAGGAAGCAATACAGCAGTAAACTTTTCCAAGGTGTAACATACGTTTTTAAGTAAAGTATTCTTAAAATATTAAAGAGTAACTAAGTGATGATTGGTAGAGGAATTGGAATCCTGAATTCTCTAAAGTTAAAGCGGTGTTCAGAACTGTCTTGATGTTTACCATCATGCATTAGGTAAAAAGCTTTTAAACACTGTTTCTTTCTAGCAAAAATATATTTGATAGAATTAAAGTGAGTGTATGTGCACGAGTATACTTGTTATGTATGCAGAGAGATATGGATATTTATGTATACACACACTACACATACATGTTTCCAGAATGTATCTGTGCATACTGCATGATGGTGTGCGTATACTTTCCTCTTTCACTTTGTGCTAATATAAAGCTACTCTATGATTCTAGTTTGCTACTGGTATTTATGAAAGCACTTGTATTCTGACCTACTCATAAGAATATATTATAGTGTGCTTATTTGAGAGGGTGATCTCAGGTGTGGAGTAAATTATTAAGACACAGTAGTGGAGACCAATTAAATGCTGATTAGGTGTTCTGACATGCCTTCTATGTAATTCGAAGAATTCCTTACCTCTGTATAAAAAGCTCTCCAGCCACAGCTTCAGGCCAAAGACATTGCAATTACATTGCCAGGGATTATCTTTGAAAAGAACCACTTTCAGGTTCGGAAGTGACTCCAGAAGAACTCTTTCCATTTTCTGAAGTTTGTTATGCTTCACAGACAGTAATGTTATATTCCCTGTGCTGTTTCCAAAACTCTCAGGCAAGCGTATGATGCTGTTGGATGACAGGTCCAGTTCTTTTAGGTGTGGGAGGAAACTGAAAGTCTTGTTTTCTATATAATGAATCAAGTTCCTGGTTAGGTTTAGAACCTGTAGATACCGTAATTTTTGGAAAGCACCTGGTGCCAAACTTGAGAGAGAATTATTAGACAAATCTAAGATTTTGAGCAACGGTGTTCCAGTGAATGAATTTTGGTTGATTCTCCAAATACGATTATTCTGCAGTTGTAGTATCTGAATTTCAGGAGGTAAATGGGCAGGAATGTCAGTAAATCCTCTATTTTTGCAGTCTGCAGTCTTCGAAGTTGTATAGCATAGGCATTTGTCAGGGCATCCATGAGCTGCATATATTAATAAGATGACACTCAAAACCAAAAGCCAGTTGTCTGTAGCATAAGTAAAGGAAGATTTAAAATTAGTTTAGAACGTTTCTCTTTTGGTGATATACAGGTCATTAACAAGAGCAAAGGATACATGGCTCCGTAATTAACATTAATGTAGATAGTGTAAAAAAAGTTCATTTATTTTACAATACAATAGTAAATTACAGATAGTATTGAAGTATTTTATGATGCAGAATGAAGTTAGTGCTTTGATGGCCGTAAAATGAAGTACTTCTTTTATCTTAAGTACAAATAGCTTTCAGGAGGATCTGCCATTAGCAGAGCAGTGGTGTTTGAAGGGAATGAAACAGAGTTTCTAAAATTATTAAATTGGAATGTTTCTCTTCCTGTTGTAGTAACAACTTTGAGCCATCTTGCGCCAGAGGAATTGCAAGTAGAAATTTTATTTTTCTGTTTTTTAAACTAATTGTACTACCGAAAAAGAATTAAGTTAATGTGCTGTCAAGCTGCAAAGGTGTTGCTAGAAAAACAGTTAACAGAACCTTTTCAGCAATCCAAATTCTGTTTGTTGTTTAAAATAACCATGTTTGTATTTATTGCTTTAAGTCTCTTATCTGAATGCCAGCTGTACTTGCCATAGATACAAGTTTCTACACAATCAGCAAACATTTGTCAAGAAGCTGTTACAAAGATAAATGAGGTGACACAAGTAGTTAGCAATATTTAGTATTTAGAATTATCATCTGGTCCCTGATGTTCAGGTCAGTTTTAAGTGAAAAAGTAGTTTTTGCCTTTCATATCTTGCTAATGACCCCAGAAAATAAGGAGCCACTTAGAACTATATTTGTATGCACAGCAAGAAATATTAATATATATCTATATATATCATATTATGTTGAATACTCAGATTTTCTTTGACAAGAAAGTCAGGATGATGAATTCTTTTGTACCATTACAATTTTTTTTTTACTATTTACTATTTCAAAATGAAAAAAAATTTAGTTTGTTACTACTTCAGACCTTTGGAAATTAAAGGACATACTGCTTATTGACTTATAGAGATTAAACATTAATTAGAAATAGAAAATAATATATTAAGGACTAACAGTGTATGATTATAAAATTGAATAAACACAAATGTGTAAATGAAAGGTTTTATTTCAAGACTATAGTTCAAGTCACAAACCACTCAATAATTTTCTTTAAAAATGAATTTGTATTTATATTAAAATAATGCATAATCTTCTGCATTGACTCAATTCTATGTTGTAGAATTCACTTGAAAGAAATCAGCATTCCTGATAGCATGGTAAGCAATACCCTCTAGTTTATTACATTGTTCTGCAACAGTTGGATTCAGAAACTGCAATAGAGCTTCCCATGCAGGGTTAAAATTAATGCTACTTGGCAAGGAAATGCTCTGAGAACAGAAAAATTTCATCATTAATCCGAATGCTTCAGCATCTCACCTTTCATGCTGCTTTGCTTGTTCTTCACCTTGCAGAAGATTCAGTCCAGTTTTCTGAAGCCGAACCGTAACAAATACTTTGTTCTTATTCCCACTTTAAATCTGTAATGTGTCCATCCAGTTTCCTTGCTGTAGTTGTTGTTGGGTTTTTTATTTTTTTTTTTTTTAGATGATAACTCTGGCTTCTGTAGAAGTGCAACTATTTGTAGTGAGTTACTCCATCAGCCTTTGATTTTTTCCTTTATCACAGTCTTCCTCCCCTCCCCCATCCATTTGAGTCTCAGAGACTTACTGTGCCTCTTAATCAGTCAACAGGCCATGCAAAGAGTATCTGTCAACTCTAACTGGACAGCTGTAACACACGAATAATGACCTGATCGCCTTGCCTTTTCAATTTATTTAATCTGCCTCAAATGCAAAGCACAAAAATAAAGCTGCCTTTTTAAATCCGGTATAGTTTCTGAATCGTGGTGGATTATTAGCTGTGCTGTGTCAATTTTTTTGTAAGATCAGCTGACTCTAAACATGGATTCTGATTATCCTGGCATGTGACTGGAGGCAGTGGAGTGTATAATATCACTATGAGTAGTCCTGTGGGTTGATGACATGGTTTTGACAGTGCATTTGTTTGCACTTCTAAGCTTATTCATCTGACATCCATTAGTTGTGCTGACAGGATTTGCTTACATGGGAACACAGGATTGGTGGCTCCTTCCATAAAAATGTTACGCTTACTGGTATGGTCACCAAGAATAACTAAAAGATTTATTTATTTTTAAAGCCATTGGAAAGACATGGCAGTTCACATTAAAATTGTACTTCATGTATTTGTATGGTGCCTTGACTTGTCTCTTCATTACTTCTTTAGTGTAACTTGTGCGTGCTGTGCCATCTGCAACAATGAAAGGATTTATGACTTGTGACAATGAAGGAACTCAAAGGTGTTTAAATGAATGAGATACCTGGTATATAATAGATTCTTTCAAGCCTATACGATCACTCCATCTGTTAGCTCTCCTACAGAGAGGGAAGTTGTGCAATCAAAAGCTTTCAGACCTATTCTTATAAGTAACATAGCCTTCTTGGCTTCAAATTCTGATCTTAGGTGTTTTTGAAATGATCCCACAAAGCTCACTTTCTAGGACAAAATGCATATGCTGGTGGCAATGCTAAGGAATTAAACATAGAAAAGGGAGATCACCAGATCCAAACTGCTGCTGAAAGCAGAGTCTTACAGGAGATTATCCAGGGTCCTGTCAAGGACCTGTCAATATCCTGACTTGGATATTTCCAGCAAGGGAGATTCCATTCCACTTCTCTGTGCAACATACTCCAAGGTGTAACTTATCTCAGCCATTAATGATTTTGTCTTGCATCTAGAGGTTTCCTTGAAGCAGTTTGTGTCCCATTGCTTCATGTCCCATCACCACGCATCCTTGTGAGGAAAGTAACCCTGCCTTCTCCATAGCTACCTTTTGGCTACTGAAAACTTGTGTTTAGATCTCTGCCACCATCACCCACAGGAGAGAGCTATAATTATTTTTACTGTATGGTTGGCTGATTTTTTTCTGACACCAGTTGAGATACCCAAAGGAACTGTGAATGCTGCTGAGCAGTGATGGAGAAGGTAGAACAACTGACATTCTGTAATACAAATGTGACTGTTCATCTCAAGGATACTAGGATTACTGCTACAAATGGCAGACAATACTGTCCTTGACACTCTTGATAAATGGCACAATCTTTGTTGCACAACACATTTATTTGCTATTTCCTTTCCCAACCCCTGTACGTGCACATGTATACAAACATTTAACCAGAACTATCATAAATAGTGCCAGTGAATCATTTTAATGAAGACAGAAATAAATGTAAAAAGGGCTATTATAAAATTTCATCTTCCTCAGAAGTCATAGCCTCACTAAATGTAGATACTCTGCTTTGCTCTTTCGAAGACATTAAAAAATTATCTTGGGTAATTGTTGCCTGAGATGACATCCCTCTGTCCTTATGACAGCAACTTATCCCTTATCCATGATAGCCTTTTTAATGACTTTTTGATTATATTGCAGGAAGTATTATATATTAGCTATTACATTACTGTTTTCTGATAAGACTTTTTTACACTTTTAAATTACCTTTGGTATCTAAAATTTTATTTTGGCCTGTGAATTCAAATGGTTGAGTTTTTCAGTTGTTCTTCCTTCTTAACTAACATTGACTGGCCAGATGGGCTTACAAGGTCCCACAGCAGTTTGTGTCATCTAACACAGGGCTTAAAAATGTTTCTTAACCACCTCTCTTATTTTAGGTAAGTCTTGGCTACTATAATTGTATTATTTTTAGCACGCACCGTATTAAAGAGATGTTCATAGGACAAGGTCACTAAAAGTTAAGCACTGTGGGAGGTTCAGTTCCAACAATAATGCTGAGGTTGTTTTATGTACTCGAATTGCGGTATAAGAACTTANAATTTTTCTTTTTTTTTTTTTTTTTTTTTTTCTGTAATCTTCATACAGAGTTCAGATTTGGAAACATATGATTAAATCTGTTGATTTGCTTTTCATGTAGATGTGGCTATTTTTTCCTTATATTGAGAACTCTGACTGTATATATTTCCCCAACCTATAATCCATGCACTACTCCCATTTATTAGTAATAATACTTTGGTTATGACAGAGAAGTCTGATGTGGTGAAAATTATAGTTGTGAAACAGGTAGAGATTTGCCAGAAACAGAGCAACCATAAAATCTACTCTGCTTCTGGCCATTTGAACAACCAGCAAGATTCTTTATAGTTGTCTGATGTGGTGCAGCAACTGTGTTACTGTGACTGCTTAACTTAATTATGCCCTGTTGTAACAGGATATGTTTCCCCTTGCAAATCACAAAACAGCCCAATGGACTAATATCCTATCCCCGTTGGCTGGTGGGGACAGTTCAATGTTTCTTTTGCCAGCATACAGTTAGTTGCAGTGGTTATTATCATCTGCTTTAAAGGAGGAGTATGTGTAAGAATCATCTCTTTCACAAAATAACATTATGTTAATTAAATTCTAGCAGAAAGGAAACAATTTCAGTATTTCAAATATTTAAAAGCTATAGCATTTGGAGTCCAATGCATTGCAGATGTAAAAAAGTGTTCCTAAGATCACAGAAGCCAATTCATATACATTCTCTTTATTAGATTTATTTTCCTTATACTTTTGAATGTGAAGGTATTAAAACTGCTACATGTAAAGGGAATGGCGTAAACTTTCTCCTTACTAATATGTCTCCAGATCAGAAAAACAGCTAAGCTCTTGCTGAAGACCTTAAATGCAATTCCAATGCAGACTCCTCTTGGAGTTTGGTTCAGGACACAAGGTAATTAGTATTTGTTATTGAAGCAACATATTCCTCTGTTGTTAAAAGTCTTTGAACTGACATCTGAAATAATACAGTACTGCATTATGGAGAAAGATCTTATCTTTTTTCAACTGAGTCAGAATGCAGTGCAAACAAAGGTGACAGGACAGAAGCATCCTTCATGCTTTTCTTTCTACAAAGGAAGTCCTTGCATTCTAAGAGCTCATGACCCTCTCAGCTTCTGCCTGGCAGGATGATGGGTTTTCAAAAGTTGAAAAAAAAAATTAGAGGAAGACCCTTGATCCTACTTCTGTGTACCTTTCACAGAATAAGTATAAGCTAATGGATCAGTCCAAATTTGTCTTGAAGAAGATTTATACCATAAAAACCTGGTTGTGTTTTCCAGAAGAGGTGGGTGTGTGGTTTTCTTCAGACATTTTATTGGTTAGGTTGGATAAGGGGTGAGTAATACTAGTTAGGTTTTAATAACATTGATACACAACATAACATAAATATTGGCTATCACACAGAATAAGGAGACACTATGACGTTTGTCCAGATCTGTCCTTGTCAGTTGTTATGAATTGTGTGGTGGTATTAGTGTGAGAAACATTTTCTAACTCCAGAATGAGGAAACAGGCAGGTAGTTGTGATTTTGCATTTTGAATCACTGATAAGAAGAGCCCAGTTTTCTTCTTTTCAGTGGCTTGTTTTGCCTTACTTAGATACATCTGGTACTTGTTTATACAATGCAAAATTCATCTACGAACCGCATTGTTGGAAGTTATCCTTGGGCCAAAAGATTAGTAGGATTCATATATGATCTGGAACCATAATTACCTCATGGGGCAAAGAAATAATTTAGAAAGGATATAAGCTTTTACTCTTAAGGGCTTTAATCAACCACTAATGACACAAGTTATGGAGAAAAACCTTTCCCTGTGGGCAGGGTTTTTTTCTCCAATTATTATTTATGGGAATTTTTACACCTTCTAGAAGAGGCAAATGTGAGATGTAATGGTGGACTAGATGAACTGAAACACACTGCATTCCAGGAGGAAAGTTATGGTGGAGGAAGGGGTAGCAGAGGGATAAGCTGCAAACCAGTGAGATGTGTGCTCTTGTGTCAGATGGTGTCATTTGGTCTGCTTATATGAGTACTTTCTCAGTGTAGGTCAGGACTCTGTTCATCCTCAGACTACTTTTCTGGTTTGGATTGGAAAATACTTTTAATGTTTATATCCAGGTATTTGCTGGTAATCTATAGACAACTCTTTGCATCAGTCCTTTGCAGTTTTTCATTTTTTTTCTCCACTAAAGTGATACAGCACTTTCAATCCACTAGGGAGATCAGTCGGACATTGTTGCAATATTGTAGCTCTAATATAATGTATTTAGGAGTTGGTTCAGCTTGTACTCCTTTTCCCATAACTAGATAAGCAGAAATATCTCGGAAGGTGAGATAAGGTTCCTTGGAAAATACTCAAGCACCAACTGTATAACACACTTTGGTACGTAGCAATTTTATTAGAAAGAATGGAAGGCCTTCAGAATGAGGAGCATAGGAAATAAAGATACTGGACTTGTTTACCTTAATTGCAAATAAGATGAAGTTGCAACACTGGGCAGATTGTGTCAGCAGAATATTTCTTCCATACCAAACAGTGGGGGGAGGATGTAGATTCAAATTTCAGTCATTTCCTGACTAATGAAAACACCTTCTTGTATACATGCTGAGCATCCATAGATAAAATGTATCTCCAGTAAAGTCGGAGTAATGAATTAATTCATTTTGTCATCATTGTAGTAGAAAAATATATTGCTTGACATAAGCTAACAGAAATGAGACGAATAAAAACAGGAGCTAGAAAAATATGGGTAAAAATAAGCATTGGTGTATACTTTGTTTTAACTCAACATTTTTGGCACTTGTTGTCCGTTCTTACATGTGTCAAAATTGAGATCACTCACTATTGTTCGATAGCTTATTCATTCCAAACTGTAGACAAAGTTATTTTTTTAGGGGTTTATTTAGTGTTTTTGTTTTTCTTTATTTTTATATTTAATAACAATTCCTGAACAGGGTTATAGCTCACCCTGGACACCAACTTAAGAACAAAATATGAATTTTCTGTGCATTCTGAATGGTTGATTTAGTGTACCAGTTCTTCTCAGAATTGGAAAGGTTTTTCTTGAACAACTTCCTGTAAAAGGGTTTTGAAATGTTCTCAATGTGTGAAGAAAGATTGTAAAGTGCAATAAGCGTTACTCTTTCTTCAACTCTTTCTCACCAGTCATGCTACAAAATAGAATGCATACTTTGTTAATTCCTATTGTGCTTTTAAGGAAAATAGTAGTAGTTAAACAAAACTTGCTGTTAAATGTTGGGAACTCCTGTATTTACAGGCACAAGAAGACTCTCTTTCTTTTTGTCCTGTTACCTACACAGCAGTCACTTGAACATAAGAACTTGCAGAACCACCGATGACATTTGCTGCAGTAAATAGTGAAATAAGTACATTTATATAAATCTTGCAACACTGGAAATAGCTGTGGTGATTTTTTTCATTAATCTAAGAAAGGTACTAAATAGGCTGACATTAAAATTATGCAGCTCTTAAATCTTCCATACATAATTTTCATGGCTTGAAACATCAGCGTATATTTAAATATTCTACTGGATCAGAACCAGTAGCTCAGTGTGCTCAGTAGCTTTGGATTCAACCTTTGATGGAGCATTTTGTTTTGTTGGAGTTTCTCTGAGAGAAAAGCTTGATGGCTGTAACTCGTGAACAAGTATTAACTGTCTTGCAGTAGGTTAAGTACGATATACCATCTACCAGCTACGTTATAACATGCATGATACCAGACTATAACCTTCCAGCAGGCCTCTGAATATGACAGATGAATAGAAACTGGAACGTCACTGTTCATTACTTATGGGACTATTTCACATGTGGCGTAAGAATATTGCAGACTGTTTCCATATGAGTCCAATGAACACGATTGAGCCGGATACTTATACTTGCCGCTGGTGGTGTTCATTTTGCAAGCAGAGAAGTTGTAAAAGGCAGTACAAAGTTTGCTGCTTTTCTTGTTTCTTTGTTCTCTCTGGATCTTTGTGCCATCCCTACTGCTTTAACTGCTACAGCAGCAGGCGTGAAAAGTCCTCTGTATACAGCAATGTCCTAGAGACCACATGTCATACTGTCATTCTTGTTTCTGCCCCTCTCCCCTTATTTTTAACCTTAAGCAGGTGTTAAACATCAAGTGTGTTTTTAAAATACCTTTTTCTCTGAAATATGTTTTAAATGAAATGACAGAGTAAGCCAGATATGTAGATAAACTTCTCGTTGCTCAAGTTTAGCCAACAGCACTGTTTTCAGACATGATAAATCTTAGCTAATATAAAGGGTAATGATGTTTCTGTTCAAAATTTATAAAATAGGCCACTGATATATCTTTTATCTTTAAAGGAAAAAACTCTTTCAGAGGGCTTTTTATTAATGAGAATTACAATACTGAAAAATCTGGTATAGATTAGCAAAGAACAGTAACAGTGTATCCAAATGGAACTGGTTGGATAATTAAATTCCTTTAATAGGTACTGAAATTTAAACCTCTTGATCCCTCTGACGTAAGCATAACTATTAAAAGTCATGGAACTTGATTCTAAAAGTGTAATGTGGGAGAGAAATATTGGGATGATAATTAAGGCTTTCAGATACCCTGGAAGAAAATCTATGCAGGAGTAAAACAATAGGCATTTAACAAAGAAGGGAAAAAAAAAAAAAATAAAGACACCCCCCCAAACCTAAAACCTATAGGCTTGAATTACAAAAAGCAGCTTCAATAAAAGCCTGTTTATATAAGTGTGTAGTTTATACCATAGCAACTTGATGGGGATAATCTAATGGCAAGAAAAATACACTAAAGATTGAAATTTTTAAGGAACATCACGTTTTCACTATTCTTATACTCTTTTTTTCACCTGTTCATTATTATTGTGTCTGTTTTGACTATATGTTCTCCTGCATGTCTGATTTCCTACTTTCATGCTGAGAATCACAAAAGGCCCATTCTGTGATTTCTTTTCTCATTAGTAGACCATGGGTTCTTTTCAACAGTGATTACAATATATAAAGTATCAGCAGTGTATATTTGCCTTTTCTTGACTTAGTAAAAAGGAAAATTGTTTACTGAGATTTAATACAAATGTTAGGAGGATCATACCAAATGGCTGACATGCTGTCTGCTAAGATGGAAACTGGTTTAGTAATATTGGCATAAATGATGGAATCCTGCCACTCATAGTACTGAGCCATGCCTAGTTTTTGTTTGTACTAACCAAAATTATCTGTCAGCTTTTAACTGTGCTGAAGCATGAATTTTCTAGGTTGAGTGAATAACAAATTTATAATAGCAAGTATAACAAAAAAAAACAAACCAAACCAAAACCAAAACCAAAAACAAAAGTTTAAAAATAGATTCTTACCCCTAAAGTTTAGGCAACATTTACATGTTGACCTCATCTTTTTGTCTTCAGTGTTTACATTTGACTCCTGTTTCATCACCACTTCGTCACTCCTGCTTCATCACATTCATCACTGCTAGACTATACAAGCTATACATATTATCATTTAATACAATCCTTTTTCATCAAAGGTGCTTGTATTTTAATAATGTTTAATTTAGGGTATGATCTCAAAAGTTCCCAACCTAGCTGAGATTCCTCTGTCCTTATGGCTATAGCCGCCTTGGTCAAAAAGGGTATATTTTGATCTTCTTTATTTGCTTTCATTCCCATCTGCAGTATGTTATTTTGGAACATAATGGCAGGGCTGACCTTCATTACTCATGTTTTGGCTGAGACATTTTAGGCCTTTCCCTTTTCTAAATGACAGTACATTGTTCAGTGTCCATTTTCTCTCCATCTCTGTGTTTCAGTAGAGTTAGAATAGATGACTTCAAAGAGCAGTCCTACTGGCTTCTCTGTTTCTTAAAGTACTCATTGACAGAAGTAGGCTAACTTCATTAAGAAGCTGAAGTTGGGCATCATGTGCCTAGTTTAGTGACACTAATCATTTCCATACCTCTGTTTTTCATTGTCAGTAAGATCTTAAATAGGTTTTCATTACTTACTGCTACAAGCTTCCTTTCCATAAACCCTTTTGAAAGAAGGCAGAGTGGAGAGCTCTCTCTATAATTTGTAGTTCATGATGATTTGAAGATGTCATGTTCCAAAGATACATGAAGTGAATATTTATCTTTCATGCAACTGAAAGGAGCTTTAATATGGGCTGTTCCATGGACACTAAACACTTTGTCTACTATATGCCATCAGCGGGTCATACTTTTATGGATTGTTGCTTTCTTAACTTAGGAGTGAAGGGGTACCTGGTTTAGAAGAACAATTCTGCAGACTTTCTTAAATTGAAAATGTGAAAATGGCAGACCCTAATCTATCTGAAGGTCTTGCATAAAACTTGATTCTCTGTAATACTTTGTCTGAATACAACTTGGCTGAAATCCATCACGCAGAACGACAGTGCAGATCTACACTACAAAAGTCAAAAAACTTTCTCCAGTGCTCTTCATTGTAGTGTACTACATAGTGCACTTCACAGTGTAATTTGTACCCTTCCATCAACATACCATTTGAACTGCAAGTATGAATATGATATGACCTTTCTGTTTTTCTGAATAAGAACAGTACAAAACAGTAAACAAAACTTTTTGGACAAATGATGGCAAGTGTCAGACCTGAGTTTCTAGAGTTCTTGTGAGATTAAATATGTAGAAAAAAAAATCACCACTTAAAGAAAGTAGTTGTTCATAGAGTATCTTTAAAATGGATAATCCTAATACTAAATTAGGATGAAAAAATAATTATCATGAATAAAAATATGCTTTTAAATCCATATGCTACATGTCCACTGAAGGTAAGAGACAGCAAGAGAGAAGACTCAAGTAGGCAATGTTAGCTATTAGAAGGAAACCATTTACGAGTGGACTTCATTTATTTCTACCAGTGTTGTGAGCAAAGGCGGAAAATCTGTAAATTGGAATTTACAGTCATAACATTCTGAAAAAACCCTATTTGTTGTATTTTCTCTTTATTTGGACTTTTAGGATTCAGACGCTCAAGCTGTTCTCTGCAACCACAATTAAGAAACCACCCACTTTTATTTGTGATCACGTTTTATTCAAGTTTGTATACATCCACCATGTAATTTTAGAAAGTACACTGTTTGGGAGACAAAGAAAAGAAAGATTGCTACAGGCTATTTCTGCTGTTTGTAGCTGTAGACCAAAAGTGATGAGAATATGCTTTGAAAATATTCTTATTTTCTAACTTTTTATAAAACAGTGAGTCCAGTGGTTTTGGAAGACTGACCCTTGCTTCTGGATAAAAGGTTTTCTATTCCATCGTACAGTTTTAAGTCAAATCCTGCCATATTTTTCTCACCCAAGATTACTTCATGCAAGTTGGCATGCCTGTTTCTGGATGCACCCTAATCTATAACATATGATTGTTAAGAATACTATTATTGCTATTACTGCTTTCATTCATAAAATTCAAATAACTTTTCATAGAATGTGAAGTATCCTTCCTCCCATTTTACAAACAGAGAAACAAAGGACGGAAAAGTGAAGGTGGTTTGATCGCAGTTGCACAACAGTTTAATGTCAGAGCAAGGAACAAGTCCTAAGCCTTCTAGCTCCAGTACAGTGCTCTAGCCACTGGACCACCCTGTCATCATAGGCAGATGTTCTCTGATGGAAATTTCACAGAAATCCAGATGCTGTCAGATAATGTTGTTATATATGAAGACTGTAGAACAAGGCCAATATTGTCATTTAATAAAAGAGATTATTTTGTAGATATAAGGCCAGTTAACACATTTTAAGCAATGGCAATGCTTTTGTTTCCTGTTTTTCAGAGATTAAGATAGGCTGAACGATGGAGGGTTTCCCATGGTAAAAGTACTGCTGTAAATGTTTCTTCTGGTAATGTAATTAGGAAATATTGGCTCCAGTTAATGTAACTTAAACAAAACATGTTGTCCTAGGCAAACTTGTTAAACAGATGCAGCCTTGTCTAAAAAGAAAATGGGCACATAGTGTTTCCATGGAAACTCGGTTAAAATGCTATTTGTGGATATTATCATAATCAGTACCACAATCTAATCTGATTGAATTAAAATAAGTTGTAGTTATGAAGTCAGCATAGTATAAGAGTAACTTTACACGTGCAAAAGCCAGTCTTCCATCTTTGTAGATGCTTTCTAACTGCATGCAAAAGCAGGGAATAAAGCAGGGAAAGACTCTTCTCTTTTTCCTTCTGTGGTAACCTGTACACTTTGAAATATAAAAATCAAGATCAGAATTTAAAATAAGTGTGTTTAAATATACTTTATTGACATTGGTTATAATTTATTGCAACTCTAATAGATGTGTTTGATTTCCTTTTTTAAATGAAAGCGAGGAGGGCTTTTTCCATAGGGTAGTGCTTATCAGTTCTGATTTGAAAGAATGGGGAAGATAAACTTACCTTCCCTTATAGAAATGCTGAGAAGATTTATTAATTCTGAAAAATCCTCTGATATCCGTGTTTGCAAAATAGCAGTAAAATGCAGCGTTGACTGAACTGACCCTATTGGAAAATTAAATATGTTTTATAAAATGTATTATAGCAACATCTCCAAGAGAACATGTGTCATTTAGAAATGTCTGTGTTGTGGAAACTGGTATATCAAAGTTATTCTGATGTCTAGTAATACCGTAGATACTTCAGAATAATGACCTAACGTTTGCTGATTGCAGTGTGAAATAAGTGCTTCTGGGAATCCCTTCAGTATCAGTCTACTTTGGTATGTACCGTACCAGCTAAAATAATCTGAATTTTGAAAGGCTAACTTTCTTTGTAAGTCAATAACAGGTTTGCCTTTATATGACAGAATTTTTGGAAAATTCTTTCCAAAAGTCCTTTTTTGAGGGGAGATTTGAGGATTTCTTGCATTCTCCAGAGCTCCATTCTGGAAGGTGCTAAGTACTCTTATGGGTACCCCTTAACTCTCGCAGACCTCAGCGAGTACTAGCAGTGCTCAACACCTTTCAGGCTGAGGCCCCAAATTAATTTACACCTCTCTTGCAACTTAGTAGAAATAGAAGCTACTTAGATTGATAAATCCTTAGTTTAATGGAATATCAAAGACAGCTACCTTTCAGCAAACCTTCCTGATTTATTTCAAAGATGTTTTATTAAGAGAATTGCAGCTGGTATCCATGATATTGATTTCCCTCAAAAATTATTAATTTATACTTCTAAAATGTGCTTTACTGCTCTATTGACAGCTAAATCCTACTAATCATTAGGATATAAATTATAATATACTACTTGGTGAAGCATCTGGATAAAAGTTTATGTGATGCAAGCATCATACATTTGGAATTCTATTGTAGAAGTTGTGTCAGCACTTACACTATTTCCAAAAGCTAATAACTCACTCAGCAAAGTTCACTTATGGTCATAACTTGACACGTGGATCAGGCAATGATGATATTTTATTAAGAAATTTTAAAAATCTATCACTGCCTTTTAATTTATCAATCTTGACATTTTTAAATAGCATTCTTTGTCGATTTCTTGGAGTATCCATTGAAAACATTAATTAATTATGTATTTGGCTATAAATTAGTCAATAAGTTGTTCTTTGGACTTTGTTGCATTAAGATTATTTCAACTTTGTCTAATGAAGCAAATAAGCCCTTGGCTAATTTTCAGCGATATGAAGACCTCTTTCCATTGATGACTATCCACAAGATTGTACATAAACAAACAAAAAAAAACCCATATGTAGAAATTCTGAAGAAGCTAATTTGTTATTTTTACTGAAATGTAGTAAGTAAACAGGTAAAATAGAAATTTGGCATTCTGTCCCTCTATGTCTGACCTGTTGGATGCACGTTAACTATTTTCCAGTTCACACACTTAAACTTCTTCAAGAAGTTAGATCAAGCAAAAGACAAACACTTTTCCCAATAATTCCTAAGAGGTATAATTAACATCTTTACAGGATTTCAAAATAGTGGCAATGAAATGTTCTCATGAAATAAAGTTAAGTAAATGCAAAAATGTTCAGATTATGGCCAATATTAATCCATGAGTTTAGAAACGGAATATACTTTCAAGTGAGATGTTTATATTTAGTATACTGTATATGTCTAGAAAGATTATATTTATTTTCTTTTATACATGCAAAGTACGAGAACATGAAACGGCAGAAAACATATTTCAGCATACTGCAAATTTTTTTCAGTGTTATTAATCTAAGATTATTTTCAGTTCCTAACATGGTTTAAATCTCTAGTTCAGGAAAATTCCAAGCATGCTAGTTTCCAGCTCAAATACTAGCTCCTATTTTTCCTGAGTTCTTTTCTATAGAGATTCAAGAAAAATACCCTTTTGATCCACAAATGAAAACAACAGACAAAGTTTTTTTGGCAGGTAATACTGCTCATGGAATATAATATCTGTGTCTTTCAGTACTACTGTCTTTAAAAATTGTTCAGTAAAGGGCACAAACGTAATACAGGTGGTTTGCAAATCCACCAGCACTATTTTCTTTATATTTGCAACTATAGAATACTGTGTAGCTGCTCAAGTCTATTTCAAACACACAAAATATGTGCATGAAGTCTTTTGTGCATGTAAGTGTTTTTTTTTATCTTTCTAAAATTATGCATTACCATGAGAAACATGGTTAAATAAAGCAATGATCTTCAGAAAATAAAAGCATGAAAACTATTCTGGAACATTACAGTAAATATTTGATTTATAAAATGTCCAGTAGGTATGGTGTTGAAAGACTGGAGTTCATGGTGAGGTATTTCTGATATATTATTTGATTTTAAATAACATTACTTATTTTTTTAGTACCTCAAAGTAATTTGCTAATCACAGTATAGCACAAACACTTGGTAGAGATGTCACTATTATGATCATAACTCTGCCAATAAGAATTTATTATAAGATTTATTTCCAAATTATGTGATTTGATAAAATGTTGGTGTTTTCTCACTCAGTGTCTGAAATGACTAATGAGATTGACTAATGAGATTTTGAATATTCGCAGACCTTGTATGCATGCAAGCACTCATGACCATAACTGGATATAGCAAGGAGTTGGTAGTCAGTGTGTTCTGGAGATGAGAAGAGTTGAACTCTCTAAGTTGAGCTCTCTGCCCTCTGTGCTAAGATTAGTAGCCATAGAATCTCCATGTCTTGGCTTGGAGGTCAATGGTAGGGTGAAAGGTATTGATCTCACATGGGAAAAAATAGACAGAGGCCTCATAAGCACATTTTGCAGTAGATGTCTTAACGTTTCTCTTTAATGTCTCATCAGGGTAGTCTGTGCCTGGCAACAGGACAATTTGTAGCTGTTCTGCTATGGTAGGATAAACCTCTTTGGGAATAAGAGCAATAGAAGCTTCACCCATTTCTGAAATTGGCCTTTCTCACAACGTTGAGATATGTAGATACAGAGATTTATTTTTTTTGTAAGCGTGAGTAGGTATTAGCCAGGATCAAGTCTGAAAAAAAATTACTTTAAAGGTTTGAACATGTTGTGTTTTAGTTACAAGTGGAAGCACAAAGCCTGGCATCTCCTAAGAGAATCTGGTCACAGTCTCCAAGAGTTCAGATAAGTATCCTACTTTGTAGATGTTTGTCTGAACTTTAAGCCTCTTAGGGTTCATTAGTGGCAAACTTGAAACCACAGCCTTTTGCCTGAGATGTGAAAGGTATACTGGCTAAGCTACTCTAAACTAGGACCTCAGCTGTAGAGGAGTAAAGCTTCTTTTTGAGAACTTGACAAGTCATGTTTCCTCAAGTAAGATTTATAAATGTGCTTACAAATATATATTGCTCTTATTTTTTCATTTCAGCCATGAGATGTACTTGAATATTTACAAAAAAATGAGCAAGAAACCCTTATAAATCTAGAAAAATGGTTAGGTTAGGGAGTTATTAAAACACTATCACTGCTTCATTAATTCAGTTATTGTGGTCAGATTTCAGTCTTCACATGCTTTCTGTGCCATCAGAATTCAAACTAGTGGCCATGTGTAGGGATACTGGAAGAAAGCTGAGTTCCCAGGAACTCCTTATAAAAACTCTGCCATCAGCAGAGTTTTCTCTATGATAGTTTTCTTTTTGCATGCTACTGAAGCATTCCTGAGGCTAATAAAAATATTACTCTACCCCCTTCTTTCATTTTTTCTGTCTTGGTAATGCAATGAAACAGGTGTAAGTAGGTGCCAGGTATTTTCTGAAAGTCACAGGGAGGATACTCCAGACACCAGACAGGGCTTCACCATACTGCACCTCACTCCCTTCAAATTGCATGGGCTAAGCTGCTATTTTATACTATCAATGTACTCCTTGTGTTTCTCAGGAGCAAGGTATATATCTTTCCAGCAGAGTACAGTTAGTTTAACTTTTCATGCCAAGTGGTTAGCTCCCTCCAGGATTCCGGAAGAGTGTTTTGGGGGTTTTTTCTTCATATTTTATTGAGTTTTGTTTTGTTTTTTAAATTACAAATGGATTCTCCAGTAGCTCCCTTGAGCTGTTTTCCTGGTACACAAAGTTTATCAAGGGGTAAATTTCTCTGAGGCCTTTGTTAGATGTGTTGGCAGCACATCAGCTACAATCTTGTAAAGTATGAAATACAGCACAACTGTCTGAATGATAATTTACAGAAAACCTGTTTCCCTCCAAGCTTCTCAGTGAAGTCTTCTGTAAATGCAATGGACTTTCAGTCAACAGCATCTATATTTTTTTATGTTTTCACTCAATTTATATCCTTTCTGTGTTTCCTCCTGCTCCTGCTGCTACTTCATTAGTCCTCCAGAAGGAAGATATGTGTCAGGGAGTCAAAGGGAGTCTGGTTTATGATGATGTTCACAGACTGCTCTCCACAGTTCAGTTTGTCAGGGGTTGGCTGCAAACCAAGCCCTCAGCTTTCCCTGGTGATTTTGAGTGAACTTCAGCCTCCCAGCAGTCATCGTCCTGCTCCCCTTTCAACTTGGCCTCACATCAAGTTCGCAGTATCTCCTCCCTTTCTGCCTGAGCTCGGTCTTCAGGAAATACCAGTTGCCACTGCCTCCCCTGTATTCTGAGAGTTTCCATCCAGACAACTGCTTCCACCACTAATTCTAAAAATATTCTGGAAGAAAATAACAGGTTTGAGGTCCATGAGTAAAGAGCCAGAGCTTCAACTTTCTGTTGTCTGTTTAAGAAGAATTTAGTCATTTACATTACATCCTGATAGCTCTGATGAAGGAAGTATTCTTTGTGTAGTTAATTTCTTACAACAGATTATGACATATGAAAACTGTTTCCCATATCAAACTGATAATTATATAGGACTTACATATGTATGTGTATGTGCAGTCATTCCACTTATTTGAAGATAGAAAGACAACAGTAAGATACCAGTAATAATACAGGATTTTTACTTGAATATTGCTTAGAACCCAAGAACATGTTTTAATTTGCACTTTGAGATTTTTTGTATTTTACATTATATCTAGGTTAATAAAAGACTTGGCTTTGGAAAAATCAGTCTGTAAATTTTAACAAGACATTGTAGCTCAAATTTAGGTGGAAAAAGTAGGTGCACTTTTACATGGATTTCAAATGGATTTAATATTAAAATAATCTAAGAGTACCTGAATTTGCAGTAGAAACATTGTGAGGTTAGGCAAGAAGCTCCATGTGGGAGGAACTACGAGAAAAGTTGTAAATAACAATAGAATTCTTCACTGAGTTAAACAATGAAATATTTAAAAAAATAAACAACAAAACAACACATTGCAGAAGGCAGTTTGTGAATAATAGTTGTATCTCACCCAAGTGTATAACTCATAATTTATTTTTCCTGCGGTAGGAATTATGCTTTATTATAATGTCATGGTTCATTTTACTTCAAACCAGGACATAAAAAAACCAAAACAACAAACAACCAAAAAAAACCCCAAAAACCTGTACAACTGCTTAGTAGTTTGGTTCAGCTTTTTGTCAACTTTAAACTTTTATCATAGGCTACTTATAGCAGTTCATTATGCATGTGGCTGGTATCATCACCAACTATTGATGTTGCTCAACACTTCAATTAGAAGCTCATGTTTTCAGTATCTTAGAAAATAGCCAGACTTAATCTGTTAGGCTCAATTTTTTTTTTCTGTTGAGGGTCTGAATAATGGTCAGACATTCTGGATAATAAAACTATATTTTTCATGTTAAAAGAAAATTCTAGGGTTCTAATATTTGAAGAAAGGAACTGAAGAAAATGGACTGGGGTGAGAAGAGGAAGGTACAGGTAGAATGGAAAAGATCACTGAGATCAAGAAGGAAACTGAATGAAGTGTGAAGTTTGGAAGGGTGATACTGCCTTTTCCTGTGCAAGTAAACTGAAACTGGGATTAGAAATAGTCTGGGAAGTGCACATTTGATGAATGCTTATTGATTTTTATTTTAATTATATATCCTGCTTGTGATGCAAGAATGGCTATCACTGGGAATATAACAATGTTGGATGATACTGGAGCATAACTATATTGCTGTAAGAGTAATAATTTATTATATGTTATTGCATGTATCTAATTTATTAGCTAAGACCTTTTAAATTGAGGGGGGAAAATCAGTGCATTTTCTTTTTAATTAGAATACATACAACATATGTTTTATAAGTATTTGTAAGGGCTCCATCTTTGGTGGTGGGAGTCTTCCATTAATCTATATTAGAGGAACATTTTGGCAGTTACAGTGCCTCAGTATTAGGTCTATGGGTTTAATATTCAGTGTCTCATTCTTTGGCTAAGGTAACAACTGAAGACAGTGATTTTGAACTGAAACAGATTTAGAGTATAAACATAAGTGCAATCAACCATGTTAAGTACCTAAAGGTGTTCTGGAGTATTTCACACTAGTTATTATATATTTTAAAAGATAATAATAGGTAATATTAAACTACAGAAAGAGGAGGAGAAACTTAAGCAATCTAAGCTTAATATCCAAAGGCAATACAGATTTTTAAAAAATCCTGCTACAGATCTGTCTCTAAGATGTCTTATTGTGAAGCTAAAGTAAACCTTGTTTAAGATAACTCCATCAGAAATAGGAGGAACAAATGTCCTCAAAATGTTGAGTGACTCTTATGTATGAGAACGACTCAGTCTATACTGTATTCTGTGGGAAAAGGGGAATGGAGACTTTTACATATTTTTTCTAACCTTGCTGTTATAGTGCTTTTATATACTGTAACATTCTGTATATATTTCACAGAGTGGAAATCCTTTTAGCTTTTACTACTTCTTCTTTAATTATGTATTTGGAATCATTCTGCCAGGTTTATAGGGAGATTCAGAGC
The DNA here is from genome assembly GCA_013398155.1 of Pedionomus torquatus. Taxonomy (NCBI): domain Eukaryota; kingdom Metazoa; phylum Chordata; class Aves; order Charadriiformes; family Pedionomidae; genus Pedionomus; species Pedionomus torquatus. Next base: position 1,174,453 of record VZRU01019628.1, on the reverse strand, counting down.
CTCTCTTGCCTGAAATAAATCAATCTAATCTCTCTTATTTTAAGTAGGAGATGATTCTTTCTACTTAGAGCCTAAGAGCTCTTGTAATTCTGTGTACAAAAGTGATTTGTTGAGGATTTCCCTATCTTTCTGTCCATTTGCTTAACACATACACATGGAATCTTTTACAGATGAGCTTTGTCGTAACAATCATATTGCTATTTCAATTTCTCTCTCATGTGGTAAGTAATTTATGCTGGACACTAGAAAACCCTCAGTACATATTTGCTTTCTTTTTATTTAAGGAAGATTCTGGGCTGTGTATTTAGCACTTCTTTAGAATTACAAGGTAATTTAGATTGTGAAGGATCTCCTGAGGATCTCTCAAGGATCTCTCACAACTTCATTACGGTACAACAATGGTTTTAATTGTTCCTTAATGTTTATTACACTTTCACTAATAGTTTACAAGAACAAAAATCAAAATTTGCTTTCTCAGATGTTTTAAACAGACCAGACATGGCAGATCAAATAAGCTCTATATTATAGAGAATTATCACTGACATGTAATGGAATATTTTTTACTCTAATATCATTGCTATTGATCTGTACTGGTACTTTGCAGTTTAGTTTTACTATAGGTCTTGGATAGATGCTATATGTATTGGATATATAAGCACAAATGAATGAAATTCCATAAAAATAGTGGAATGAATCTTTGCCTTCATCCTTTAAAGCCTAATAAATTTTTCATATGGGTTTAAGCCTCACACTGACATTTGATAACAACTCTGTTCTTTTAGATCATCAGGATAGTAAACTGGATAATTTTCTCAGTTTTGGCAACTGCTTCACTGCTTTGAGTGGTTTTGTCTCTAGTAAGAGCACAAGCTCCAAATGGTTGATCTTATCAGGACCTGAAATGAACAATATCTAACCGCAGTCCCTTCATCTCTGCCTGTTAAGAGCACCAGTATTTCTAACTGATAAAATAAGGCTTTGGGGAGCCCAGATGTGTGTTGTATTCTAAACTCCACTATTTTGACTCTCCTTTATGCATCATTTTCCCAGTAATAAAATAAGAATATTAAGATTTAATCCCATTTAGTGAGTATTTCAAAATTCTTGTTGAGAAGTATAGGTAGCTGAAGTTGTTAATGTTTATGAATGAGTCAGAAACAGAATATGTAAGGGACCTGTGAGTCCACAGATGGAGACAAGCATTTTGGAGGGTTTATACAAATAGTTAAACAGATTGAAACTCCAGTTTTTAAAGGAATTTAACCATTTAAAACAGATTAGCCAGAAGATGCCATTATACAATCACTTGGGGAAAGATGCAGCTCCATGAGTCTATGTATCTTAATTAATTCTTGCTTCTTCATTCTGTATCTTTTGGAAAATACATCTGATCCTCCATGATCAGGAAGCCATTGTTTCCACCTAAAGTCTGCAAAAGATGACATTCTTTTCAGGTTGAATTCTTAAAACTGTTAGTGTCAGATCTAGGCCTTGATTCAGCAGGATTCCTACTTATTTGTGTGTCTTATGTTGATCATATGGCTTTATTCAGGGAATTCAACAGGAATATTCACATGCAAAAAGCAAGGATAAACTTTGCTTGCTGAAATCAGTAAGACTTTTACCGATGTAAATGGTTTTATGTTCTTACATCATTAAGTAGATCAGTAGAAGAGGAGATTGATGATCAGTAAAAGGAGGTTGGTGTTTCAAATGCTAATATAGGATCCAGAAATGTTAAGTTCCTGAAAATGTGTGTGTTTTGCCTTCCTTTCAGAAAAAGTGGTTAGAACATACAGATCACCTGCATGCTAGGAATGAACCTAAAGGCACAAAACAGATGAAGAAAACATGTGCTGCACGGCTGTCAGATAGCATCTTCTCATTGACCGCAAAATAAATTACTAGATAATAAAATGTAGCCGTAGAGAGTTTCCTCTGGAGTTTATTCAAAAGAATAAATGGATGTATTTACTTACTTTAGCAAAAATGTCCATCAGTTACAGATAGCAGAAAACTATTTATAACCTGCTATTATAAGAAAACTCCTTATATAATTTCACATGCCATTATATCAGTTCATTGCAGATTTAATTTCACATACTTTATCTTGTCTGCTAACACAAAATAAAATGTATGCATGACATCAGCATGTATACATTTGCAAAAGCAAATATAAATAATCTAAATGTAAATATGGTTTTAAATGATCCCTGATGTGGATCCTAGAGGAAGAATGAAAAGTATTACATTTTCAGTTTTCCAAAACAATGAGATTTTTTGAAAAGTTTTCCTTATTTTTAAATAAAATGTAGCAATAACTTTCTAGGAGGTAGGTCTTCAGACCTTCAAGACTGTAAAAACTAGCTGTTATGGAGAAAGGTTATAGACTAGTCATTAGGGCCCAGTTCATTCATTTTACCCTAGCAATTACGTATTTTCTAAACTGACAAGAAGCTGTAGGGCACTGAACTAGAACCCCTTGATGAATTGTGCTGAGCAACTAGTATATCACTTGGTACAGGGCCAGCCCTGAAACACTTCTGCAGAAAAACCCAGCACAGGGTGTGCTGAGGGAGTGCAAGCATAAAAGATGCAGTCCGGGGGTGCAGCAGTAGCTGGTAAGAAATAGAAGCAGATGTCTGTAAGGCCTTCTGTCCCTGTCTTACTGCCATATTCTTCATCATATTAACTTCTTTTAAGTAAAAGGAAGTTAATTCAGAAATTTCCAGCACAGATTGATGGATGTGTTAGCATTCTCTTAGTACAGGCAAGTGAAACCAGAAGAATCAACTGCCTTTGGAGTTTAGGAAAATCATTTTATTACAATTCAACAACAGTAGAATGCGATGTAGTACTGGGTCTGATATGCACCTCAGACTAGTCTGGAAGAAAGATTTACTGATGTTAGGAAAAACATAATTGTACCTGAGATAATGATAAATATGTTATTTAAACCAGTGGTATCTTGATGAATCATTCTTAAAAAGATACAAAAGAGTATCATTAGTATCCTTTTTTTTTTTTGTCTTTTAATTTTAGCAATGTTTGACAAATACTTTAATTTAACATAATTTCACATAATGCTCTTACTTGCATTTTTTTAAATTGGTTTTAATGTTTTAAATAGGCTTCTTTTGTTCCATTGATAATTCAGTAATTAAGTGACCAACTAAAAAATGAAGGCTTGAAATGTTAACCAATATTTTGATGTAGTTTACACACAAAACAACTAGCTGTTATATTGCTATCAGTAAAATATATGTTCGAGGTAGATGTGAGCATAAATTTGTTCAGATTGTGGGTTTTTATGTTAATTCTGGAGATATATGCTATTTAAATTATGTTTGCTTTGCATATTCTTCACATTATATTAGCAATATCTTCATGTTTAACCAAAATGTCAGTGATTTAAAATGGGTCTGTGTCATCTCTTAATTACTTGTTTGCTTGTTTTTTATTTTATTTTGGGGCTTACTATCCCTTTTTATTTTTGGACTGTTTTTTCTTCTAATTAATTTTAAATAATCATTTTTAAGGAATTATGACACACTGTTTTTATTTGTGTGTTTCCCAGCTGTAGGTATCCAGATGAAACTTGAATTTTTCCAGCGGAAATTTTGGACTGCGAGCAGACAGGTATATTTTAAATTGAAATTTTCTTTGAAGTTTCATTGAATCCCGGACAGCTTTCTGACTGTTCAGATGATGATCTGCATTTTTTTGTCACAAATAAAACTATTGTACACAAACAATGGATTTGAAATATATTATGGCTAGTTCTGATTTAGGTTCCAGTTCATCATCGTCAAAAAGAGAATTCAAACCCAGTTGCTTGATTCTATATTTATGGAAGCAAGCAGACTATAAGTTTTAGACTCTTGTATACAGGGAGTTACTTTGTTGGCCTGACACATTGATTTTCTCTCTCAGAAAAAGGGGAGACAGCCAAATTAACTATGAAGTTTATTCATTTTCAGTGATAGCAGAATTATGCCTTCTTATTTACTCTGGGACTTATTTTCTAAGTATCACAGAGATTAACTAAACTAGATTACTGAATTATGCTTGGCATTTATAGTTTTCAATACACTATACATAAGATGTTCAGGATACAGGATTTGTGCTCATTGAAGAGGTTAATCATGTACTTTCTAAAGATTAGGAGATGCCATCCAGATTTTGAGAAGAGATCGGAACTTTACTGTTTCAGAGAATAACCCCCCAGATGCAGGTCCTACCCCACACCTTTTCAAAAATCATGTGTATTTGTCTACAAATAGTCTTGAAGCCTCTAACACAGAGGGGAGATGACGGTGTTTAAAATAGTTGAAATCGTTACCTTGCAAATGCACCCTTTCTCTGAAGACAGGTGTACAATAGGATTGGTGAACAGATTTAAAACATTCTTAGTCATTTTTAGAGCAATTGTTGTCAGATAAAAAAGTAATCAACATCAACTTCTTTATGTGCTCATATTGAATTATAAAATGTCATATTTTGTAATTGTCGAACTAGAAATGAAAATATTTTATTGATTTTTGGTATTGTCTCTAGTGTGCGTCTCTCGATGGCAGATGTGCTATAAGTTGTGATGATGAAGTAAGTAACAAATTATTTTTTTTCCAATTATGTCTCTACTGCAGAAGAATATAAAGTTGATTTAAATGTCCAATGAGATGTTCAAAGTAAATTAATGTCCTGGTGTAATTTGGAATCATATTCTCTCTATATATATATGTATTAGCAGGACATTTTTAATAGCTGCTTACAAACATCCATTTAATTACAAGGCTGAAAATGATACCTCAATGTTTGTACTTTGTGAATCCAGTTTTGGAAATCATTTGAAGCTGTTCTAAGGCATTTTTTTATTACTTTGTTTTACATTTTAGAAGATAATCTCTGATGATCACGCTAGAATTATACATGAAGTCAGAGCTGAATCTATGTAGCACTAATAAATTAATAGCACTTCAGAAATAAATAAAAAAATGGAACTTCAGTCAGTTTGGTTTTAAGAATTCACCAAAGTAGCTTTTTATGGAATTTAATTTGGGAGATAAAAATAGTATTTTTTATATCTCTATGCATAGATTTTACAAAGAATTTTACATTATATCATATGATATTTTGTTTAGCAGCCAATGCATCACAGGTTAAATGAATTACAAAGTGGATGACAAAACACAGACTGTATTGATATTTGGGGAGGAATTAGGAGAAATTAATGCAAGAGTGTAGAAAATCAAAGTTGGTTTTGTATTCTATATTGTATCATGTATAGTTCTAATTAGTGGCTTGGAAGAAAACAAATCGATTGTTGACAACATCCTTGTGTTATGTCTAAGTTGAGTGAATGGTTTGAGGAGATCTGGATCATCTGATAAACTTTGCTTGAACTAACTATAAGAGTTAAGTATGATAAAATGTAAATTTATACATTTAGAAATAAAAACTGCAGGCTGTATTTGTATGATACTTTTCAAATAGTGGCCAAAAGAAATATTGCAAAACATACATAAGAGGGAAGAGCCTGTTTGGCTCTGTAGTTTAGGATAATGTAATGTTTCTGCAATCCTTTTTTAAGTAGGATAACATTTTAAAATACTATTTGAAAGTTTTTATACCACTTTATTCAGGTTTTTTTGTACATGCTTAGTTGCTTCAGGAAAGGTCCTATCTATATCACCAAGAGTTAATAGTCAATAGAGCATTAGTTTTTACACCTTTTTCAACAAAGCATAGCATACAGTACTCACAACAAACCATCAAAAAACGAGCAGTTACCCCCACCATTGCAAGCAGAGGTGTTTAAAAAATTCCTTCTCTTTTTTCTCTGAAGCCATTTCTTCTGAATTATTTTCAAGTTCTCACAAGTTTGTGTTCCTATTTTTTAGAATAGGAACCCACATACATTATTTGCAGTATTCCATAAATCTTTATTCACTTTTTCTCAGCTGTCTTTTAACTTTCTTACAGTCTTGTCTTACAGGTTTCTTTCTGAGTGTCCTAGCTTTTGAAATAGACTCCCACTTCTTATCTCAGATATGCTGCTTTCCCCATGTTAACATATTTCCAATGACATCTCCACATCTTCCACCACTTGAACTGCTGCCCTGACTGTATTCTTGCCTATACAATAGCCAATTCATTTTGAGTGTGCTCTGTGTTGTATAGCACCAAGTTTGTTCAGGGCATAAAAAAATTTGGCAGTAACAGTTACATAAGTAGTGTGCTATGTTTCCTTTGTGAAAGTTAGCAAAGTTGGGCTTTCCTGTAGATAGATATTTCAAAACTTTAAATCATTGTGCATACAAAAATGTTCCCGAATGTGTTTAAGGAGCGGTTTCTAAAACTGACCATTATTGTATTGGATCTCTAGTTGTTTAAGGCAAACAACATTGGTTTGATTTCTTGGTTACTTTTGTGTAAATTAATTTATAAAAAATTTAAGTGGTATATCATCAATCCTAAAATCTCACCTCTAGGACACTACTACATAATCTCATACACTGTGACATTGAAATGTGTTTTATTGAAAAGTGAGGTCAGGTTCAGTGATACAATTTTTTAAAATACACGTCTGCTTAATATGAGATTTAGTTCACAAAAAACATTCCAGTGAGAAAGACAGAACGTAAAACATCAGCAGTTATGAGAGTGGACCACTAACTTCTTCAGCATACCGAATCAGGAAAGCTTACAAACATTATTCATCTACTAGGGCTCTGGAATCTAACAGTTGGAGGATAGAGACGGCAATAAACACTAGAAAATAAAACTCACAGTAAGTCAAAACACAAAGATCTGATGCAGCCTTTAGCAATGAAATGGACTGTATGGCTCAATATATATCTTGTGTTTCTAGCTATATCAATTTACAGACTCTTCCATTTGAAGTTTGTATCGCTGTAATAATTAAGTAAACTTTTCCAAATATGAAGTAATGAAAAACAAAGCAGATTCCGCCCAGGTGTGGGTGAAAGTGCTTACTTAGCCAAATTCCAGGTTGTCATTTGAACATTAACCAATGTTAAGGTGAGCTCATAATGTTTATTACCCCATTCCCCTAAGAGTAATCAGACATCTATTGAAAAAGAACTGTAGAATTGTTAATTACTTAAGTTTCATGGCCTTGCTTTACTGTAGCTTGCTATAGACTTAATACACAACTTTACCTCAAATTGTTTCCAGCAGCTTTAAATATTTTCATCAATGGGTTCCCAACCAGCTTGACAAATAGAACTTTAGGCAATCTGGGTAAAATTAGATAACTGTATAAAATCTTCTCCTTGTTTAGCCTGAACACCCCATCCTTTTGTGATTAAAAACTAGGAAGAGATGGCTTCCTTCGTTTTTGATACAATACTAATACCACATAATGACTTGTTTAAAACATGCTCCTGCCACAGTGTCCAAGTACTTCATCAAAACAAGGATATCATCATTAATGCGAAAATGTTTTTGGTCTGTCCTTGCTAAGAAGCAAGTACACACTGATAAAGATTCCAAGTGATTGCACCACTTTGTTATCCATGCTTCTTTATCACATTGGCAGTTAAAAGGAATAGTCATATACTTTGCTAAACGTTCATGCAGAATTTCTTCTGCTATTACACACATGTGCAAAGAAAATGCAGCAACTTAAAGTCTTTTCAGCCACTTTGATTTGATACCGGCAGAAGCCATATAAGCATATGGAGAAGTTTGGTAATGGTGCAAGCCTAGATGATTTAGAGGATGCAAACTTCTTTTTTTTAATGGCAAAATATACTGTTGATAGAACTCAATCAAGTATCAACTTCAATCAACTCCTCTGTTGAGTCTGTTAAATTTAACAGCTGTCTTCTTTGAATGGCAAGAAAATATCTGCTGAATGGTTATGGTATAAATTAAGTGTTTAAAAGTGTAAAGACATGAATGCAAATAGAATAGAATGCCACAATAATCACACAGATTAAGTTGAGTTTGTGTGATACATTTGATTCTTAAATATAGACATACAATTAAAATCCTTTTTTACCACTTCTTTTGATTTTTTTTTAAGAGCTTTGAATTTTCTTCTTTTCCTGATGTCTCACACTTTAACAGTCTGGATTTTTTCTTTTTCCATTTTTGGTTTCTTAACCCATATTACATTCCATTACTGTTATTACATATTGGAGCTGTGAAAAATACATAGAGGACTTGAACTTGATCAAAGTTACTGTAATACAAATGTGTTTTTAGACCTCAGTCAACATTCTTGCTCTATTTATACTGGACTTCATGCCCACTCTATTTTACAAGTTCAGTGACTCTCTACCTATAGAACGTTCCCCTTGAAATCTGGAATTCACTGAACTCAAACCTTTGGGCAAACCTGTGCATAGTTCATCTCCAATACCTGTGAAACATTGTGAATTAAACCTCTTTTGTGCAGCTCTAATCTATGCAAATGCTATTCTCCCATGCATTAATCTTCTATCTGAAATCTTCTGATTGAGATTTGCTAATATATTGGACAAGTAAATGCACTCCACTGTCCTTTGGCAATGATAAGTTTAATTTGCAAACTGTTTGATTAATGTAGTGCTGAATATTGAATATTATTTCTCTTTCTGGCAAGCAGATGAATGAATGGTCCTGAATGAGTATTTCTCCCTAGTTCATGTTTCTAAAATGGATTGAAATAGAAACCCTGGTATCTTCATGCTCCTCCAAAACTATTCAAATTTCACTTACTGTGTAATTTTCTAATAATAATGCTAAGTCTTTTAAAATTTTGAACAATGCAAGTGAATGGCTATGGCTTAGAGATTTGAGACATGGCCACTTGTCTCTTGAATCAAGGCAGTGTTTTCCCAACTGTATAAAATCAATGAACTACGAAATTAAGCCTACACTCTTTTTTGCCCAGCTTAATGACTTTTCTTTATTTTCTATACTGTGGAGAAATATTACTTCTAAAGCACTATCTTTAGATTAATCTTTCATGCATGAAGACTGCAAATATGTATCCTCAAAAAAGCGTTTTGTTGATGTAGCTCCTCTCTTAATAAAGTTAGTGGGTTATGATTGAACTTGGGAAGAGCAGCAGTTCTTGTGTTACAATCTACTTCTGGAATTCCACCTTTCACACACCACTGAGGTTCAGTAGTTGCCTCTCTTGAATGCATTAGCTTTACTCGATTCTTTGCCAACATCAGCTTTTCACATTGCATTTGCCAATTTTTGGTTTTCTAGCAGATCAAAGGCTGGAAATAAGTTGTTTCAACTTCTTTTTGACAGATTTTCTCACACTGGGGGTGTCTGTAGCTTAGGTTCCCAAATTAGGCTGAATATCCTGTATTTGCATTAGGGAATGACATTCATTCCAAACTTTTGCCTGATTTGGCCTTTTACTTTTTAAAAATCTAAGCTTCAAGCCAGCATTTCTGCAAATCTCTCCTCTTCTTCAACCCTGCAGAACAGTACTGCTATGTGGCCAGAATGAGAATCAGACATATCTAAGCATCTCTTGAAAAATCAGACTGCATTTTCACAACATTGTGCTGCTGAATGAAACAGCTTTCCTCTCTACAACTGCAGAGAGATTTTGCTGGATGTGCAGAGTGTAGCAGAAAGTGTATTTTATCATGTCTCTATGCATCCCGTTTGCAGCAGGAAAGGTTTTGAAATAAAACCAAAGCCATGATGATCCCTATAGTGGAAGCCATCCTACTTTTTTTTTTTTAAACAAATATCACATAACATTCAAGAAACAATGATAAAATGTTTGCTAATTTAGACCAATAACAGATATACATTAAAAATTTAACTTTGAAGTAGGTTTTTGGCAATACTGAAGAGAAATTGAGTTATTTCAAGATTTGAGTTGAACCTTATGTTTAAACTCTGAAATGCAGTAATTAAAACTTTGCCTGTAGCAAGTAATTCACTTGAGGTTAAAATAGTGCATGCATGTATGGAGGGAAGCAGTGATTTGGGTTTACCTTGTTTTTTACAGTTTATACATCTGACCTACGAAAAGCTAACAGTCCTGCCTCTAAATCCAGGCCCAATTAAAAACACAGTTTGAAAAGCTTTAGGAGACCTATGGGGCCTCTTTTACAGAAGGTTTTGGTCCCATCCCCCAATGAACAAATTAAAAAATATTACCTGGTTCCCTGTTGGTCCTCCAGGCTGACACTGTGTTTTCATTAATACATCATTAGAGTAATGACACTGTGCTGATGTTTTTCTCCAAACACAGGAGAAGCTATCAGGAGAAACAAAGCTCTATGCCTTTGGAAACTTAGTTATAAGGAAAACCTTTAAGAACGGATATAAAAACACTGACCTTGTTTTTCTTATGTTTGCTTATAATTATCTTATATCCTCCCTTTCTGTACACAACTTTGTTTTGTTTTGCACAAATCAAATGCATAAAAATTAAATCAGATAATGTCCCATAAGTTGAGACTACATTCACTTCGCAGTTATGTAGGCCATTATAAAAACCTGAAGTATTTCCCCACTTAGAATTCACTTGGAATTAGAGTAAAGTAAGAAATTAACTTATTACCATATCCTAAAATAGAAAATTAAATTTTTATTTTATTATTTTTCAGGCAATCAACTGTTACCTAATAGATAACAATGGATTTATTTTAGTGTCTGAAGACTACAGACAGGTAAGTGAGTTTTATTCATCTTCTCATGTAACACATTATATAAAGTTACTTGTTTTTTTAAATAAGCCACTATCATAAAATGTTAAGGAGTTAGTAATATAAAATTAAAAAAAAAATATCCTTCAACAAAGAATGTAAGTTGCTTCTCACAAGAGCTCAGGTTCGGTCTTCCATTGGGGCAGGCTCTGCTGTTAAAACTCATAAATGGTCACATAAAGGATTTTTTTGCAGTCTTCTGCAGAACATTTTTACCTCAAGAAAAATGTTTCCCTGTTGCATTTTTGCCACATAGAAAGGTTGTAGAGGGAGGGAGGACACTGGGGACACAGAGCTTTTACATTTAAACTTGAGATAACAGCTCCATAAAATTTCATTAGCTGAGGAGTTTGTTTTGTGAAGTGGATTAGAGTCATTGAAGAATTAAGAATAAGCACACAGCATCACAACAGAGAGGACAAGAATCAAGATTAATGAGAAGATCATTCAAAATATTAATTTGCTTTGACTTTGTGGGAAAAAAAAATTGAAAAATGGACATATAATTGCTCAATCCTGGAAACATTACAAAGAAACCACCACCATTCTCATTAACTTTTGCCTAAAAACTGTTGGAATGGTGTCCTGGTTATGCCAAAATTGTCTGAAGTTTAATTTCTTCCATATGTTGCGGTTGTGGATAGGAATATCCATATTCCCACTTAGCCCTCAGGTGAATTAAATTTGTTATGACTAGGTTGTTTACTGAGAAACAGCTATTGGAAAGAGCTCTGGGTGACCTGGAAGAATGACTGGAGAGGAGATAAGAAATGCTAAGTGAGTGGCAAAAAAGAGGCCAAACTGTGTATTTTGATTTTAAATTATAAGCTTGAATTATTGTAACCTTAAGTCTGACACCTATGAAAGTAAAATGATACAGATATTTTTCAATTTTTGCATAATGCAAAAGTAGTTTCATGGTTCCTTGTTTTACATTATTAAATGTATTGTTTCCATCCCATGTGAACTAAAAATGTAACATTGCTTAAATTTTTATGGCATTATTTTAGAAGCAGCTTTTTGGGTTGATCCCCTCACCCCCATATCTATCAAATCTGTGTTCTCTACTCAGTTGAGCAATGACCTAGGAAAAACACTGGAATAATGTAAAAAACACTGTAGAATAATCTTGATTTGTTTGAAACATTTCTGTCCCATTATTCCTTCTGTTGTTGTCGTTAGTCAGTGGTACTGAGTTGTTAAACTGATTTGATAGTTGGCTACAGCCAATAAATATGACGAGGAAGAGATTTTTCCTTTGGTGTGTTACCTGATACTAGCCATTACATCTTCCTGTGAGGAATGTAGTGTGGACAACTGTTGGCCCAGATCTCGGCTAGAAATATGTTGTGACCCAGATTTAAGTTTTTTGGAGCAATGTCTATTCCTACCTGTGGACTCGTAGAGCATCCAGCTTTTGTGAGTCCAAAGCTTGTGCTTGAGTGTCTGTTTTCTGGGCTAGGAGAAAAGCAGCTGAGAGTCACGCAGTGCTGATGGAAGGTTGGGGAACCACCACTGGCAAGACCTGCAGACTCTTTCACCAATGCCACTTTTTCCTAAAGCATATAAGGAGAAAACTTTCCTGCCTTTTAATGGAATAAAAAAAATGGGTGGTTCTGCCACACCTGGCATATCTGATTCTACTATATTCAGTGCTGGTAGCCCCTTAAAAATATTTAGCTCCTTAGCTGCTGTTAAATGCAACCATTAGTTATGGTAGGTCTAAGCCTAAGATGGATGGTAAAGTTGTCTCTACATTTATGTAATACTATGGTAATTATGATAGCATATCTTTATTTTATATGTGTATGTACATACACATACTATATTTATTGAAGCCAGAGAAAGAGGTAAGGAAGTGGGATGCAGCATTATCAATTACTCACCTGTCTGGGGTTACTTCAGCACTGTTTTTCTGTAGACTTTCCAAAAACTACCTTTATGACTCTAAGAATTTTGTTCAGGGCAATGTAATTCTTTATCTGAATTACAACTAAATCCTAATATATTAAAAAAAATCATGTTAATCCAGATGTTACCGCTTTGAGGGAGAACTAGAATTTACAAATGGAGTTTTTGTGGAGAGAACTGTTGCTGAAATGTCTTTATAATAATGAAACAACTTGATAAATCAGGTTTATTACTATCTAAGGTTATACTAGTCATTTATGGTTTGGGCTTTTTGACATTGACTGCCTCTCTAGTAGTTAGGATAATCTTTCCTCATCAGTCAACTAGGGCTTTTGAAGCTAGTATTTTTAGCCACATAAGCTACAAATGTTCCTCTTGTTTCTAGGAGACTTTACACATCTGCGTGTTTTGGAAAATGTTCCACGTTTCCCCTGAGCGAAAACAAAAAAAGGCAATACTTGCTTTTTAGGTGGAGGAATGCCTTTTTTTGGCTAGGGCTGTAACTTTTCTGCCTGCGAAATCCCAGGTGCATACTTGAGGTCAGCTAAGTTCCTTGTAATGGAATTGGGGTTTAGTTCATACAAAACCTGTGGAATCCATGCAATTTGAGAGTGTAGTGCCCTTTCCCCTCCATAAATTGTGGGATTTCTCCCTTCAAACAATGCAGAGAACATACCCCGTCCCTCTGGGAGCCAAGGTTCTAAAATAAAAAATGTCTTCCCGAGCTAGAAAAATGTTATACATGCAAGATTTTCCAATGTCATATGAATGGCTGCAGATGATGGAGCCACTTCCATACTATATACCAAATTCATAACATGAATGTTTGTTTTCTCAACAGAGATTTATTTTTATTAGTCCACATTTACTGAACAAGGACAAAATGAGTAATTCATCAGGCTGAGTGGTTTTAAGTAGGAAATGACTCTGAATAGAGTCAAAATTTATAGGACTGATGAAATGTACTGTTCCAGCTTCTTAAACGGGTCATGCAGGAATTATAAACAATGCTTTTTTATGACTGTTTATGAAATCCTCTCACAACCTGTTTATGTATTTTTTGAGTAACATTTTAATCACAAGGGTTTGTGATCAGATTAGTGTGTTTTCTTTACGAGCTTTAGGACTGAAAGGCTTTTATTTCTGATATTAGATGTTATATAATGTACCTCAATATATTGTATAAGCCCTCACATCTGCTCAGGGGTAATAATGTAATCCCTATAACTTGCCATGACTGTGGAGCACTCTTCAGTTTTTATGCAGCAGTAGTCCTGAAAACCTGTCTATGTAACTGTCAAAGCCACTCTTGTCGGATCCTAGAATATGCCACTTTAAATTACATCCAACATTGTTTTCGTTTATGTACATTTCTAGTAATTTCTTACATTTTTCCCATACAGACTGGTTACTTTTTTGGGGAGGTTGAAGGGGCTGTGATGAACAAGTTACTAACAATGGGCTCTTTTAAGAGGTAAGAATTAACTCCACTTTCTGTCTCTTAAAAACTGTTGCAGCAACAAAATGAAATAAAACAGCTCCAAAGTCATATAAAAGGCGGCCAACACTGTCAGAGTGACTGGATTCTCATTATATCCCTTTTCCACATGATGAATGCAACTTGATGCCATGCACGTTGAGTGTTAAGAGTATTGGAGACAGCCTACAGTGAGCTTCTTGTTAAAAGAAGAGTTTATTTGATTATGATGCTAAAACTGTGCCGTTCCTCTTCCTGCTGTGCTCAAGTGAAAACGGATTCTGCCATATCTACTGTTGAACACCTTTAAATGGCTCTAAAGCAAATAATTGATGCAACATTGAACATTTTTACCTGTGAAAGTTAAGATTGCTCAAACTTGGCAGTGCAAAATGCCCAGCAGAAGTGCAGACTGTGTATTAGACTTCTTCCTTTTATTTTCCTGTGCAGTTCTAGTATGAATAAAAAGAGACACATCACTAGTCCCAACAACCACTGAATTTAGTTATTAAGCATGAGGATGTGTACAGACACTCTTAAAACAGATGGTTTATGTGCTTCCTTGGTAAAGTAGGTCTCTCACAGGCAGAAAGCTTTCCATGCTGGCTCTGCGCGTTAGAGCTGAGTACTACTTCCAGGAGATGACTGACCTGAAATGGAAAGATCCAGCACTCACTGAATCATCCCAGATCCTAGTTTTTAAGGGTGGCAACCTTTTTATGTTTAGCACTACATTCTCAACATATGCTGTAAAAGGAAGTAATACATATTCATAGAATGGATTCTACAATGAGAAGATCTGCTTATACAAGAGATGAAGCATTTTATTTAATGCAAACAAAAAGATACAGTCAAAATCAAGGGGTAATGCTCTAATTTGCCTCAATTTATTTTGTCCTGCCTAGCAAAGCATTTCAAACAGAATATCTACTGAACAATCAATGGCAGTAGGCACCACTATTGAGAAAACAAAGGCTGCATGGCTCAAGTATTCCATCTCAACTGTGCTGGGCGCCAATTTGGCGTGGATCATTGGCTTATGATTTTGCTGGTCTTGAGCTCCAAGGGGGTTACAGATAATGAAGCCACTAGCTGAGTGCAACTGAGCTGCATGCTAAAGCAAATATAAACACAATGAGCCGATTATTTAAACACAATAAAGTGGCCATTGCCAATCAGTTAAAAATGGGAGAGAATCAAAGTGATGTAATTGCACAAAATGAGCCACCTGCTTTTCCTGCTGTACAGCAGATAGCTCTGAGTAGCAACAAAAAAATAAAACCACCCCAAACTGTCTTTGAGCTGTTCTAGATGAAGCTTTTAAAATCAATTATTCTAGCAATATGAAGAAGAAATCTTTGGTGGCTCTCATGAAACATTGTCAGACACCACGTTTTTAAGATTACTAATTTGTTTGTGTGGGGTTGTATTTTGCTTTTCCAAAACTTATTTTACATGGAATAAGAAGAAAAATAAAACCCCACTGAATTGATGCAGTTGTAAAATCAGTTACTACCATCGTTTCCTTGAGAGCACAGCTAAAGATATTTCATGCATTATGCTTGTCATTGCTTCTCTTAACATGGAGTGGAAATCATAGGGCAATCTCTGTTCATTAGCATTTCATTATGATAATATCCAGAGCTATTCTTTCTTGCAATTTGCTTCTTATATGGCAACCGCCATCCAGCACACAGGTTATATTCCTTTGCCCTGTTTGATCTAGCCTTGCTCCTTTCGGGTAAGGAGGTTCTGTTGAGTCTGATCATCAGTGCAGGAAGGTTTACTAACATCCCCAGTACCTGTGGGGATGGAAGTCTGTTCTTCCTTTTGCACTGATAATCTGAGTGACAGTGCAAATACATGCCACCACCTCACTAATTTATGCCAGCTTTCAGGCTCTCTGTCCACAAAAGGAATGAAATAACTCTTTGTGCGTTCTCTCAGCTACCACTAATTTGCAGGGATATAGAAGTTCTTTTTTAGGATTGAGCTGGAAGTGTTAAACAAAAGGGGGTTGTTTGCTGCTGACTATATTTCTTTTCAACCTGCAGCAGGATGAAATTCAATTTTTGTGTTCTCTGTTTATTTTTTAAAATGAACTTAAATACCTCCTTCCCTCCTCAATTTCTTTAAACTCAGTACTTCTTTTGAATAATGTGTACATATGTATGTATGTATATTTTCTTAGTTTATAGGTTTTATATTTAGGGAGAAAAATTATATCAGTGCTCCCACAGCAACGTGACATGTTCTATGATTTCATTTAGCAAAATGATGTTTATCTTATACCCTAAATATTGCACCCAGTTAAATAATTTAAATATAATTTAAATTCATTATTAAATAAATTAGGATGTGCTTATGGAAAAGTATCTGCTTCACATAACTTAGAAAAAAAGTTTCTTTATAGTTCCTTCAGTGCTTTGCTTACATAAAAACAGTGGAAAAATAGATTCAACTACTCATAGCATGAAAATCTAAATAAAACACATTAACATAAGAAAAAATAAGGGCTCCGATAGGAGCATTGCGATTCCCAAATAAATGAACGTACTAAGTCTACAAGAGAAAATTAAATATGTCTTGACTTCAAAACACTTTCATCCTTTGCAGTAGGAGGAAAACTAAACAATGCTGTAAGATAAATATGGAAACAGTATTATTTCCTTTTAGCAGTTCTGTTTCCACCAGGTATTGTCCTGGCCTCTGAAGAAGAATCTACACTCTGGTATTTAATCAAGTTGTCAGAGTGTATGACTAAGATGGTGCACCCCTGAATTCTAGCTTTCCCAGTTACTAAGGCTGACTCTAATAAGTTCTTGTTGCTTTGACAGCTTCTCTCATTTTTCAGTTTTTCTTACTCTGTTCCTTTATCTTTACTCCCGCGCCTCCTAGTGAATAATGCATGCCTTCTCTGCCCTTACGGCACAGTACGCTCCAAATCTTTCACCTGTGTTCTCCAAATGCATGCATATAGAGACAGACTTTCATCTCTGTCATGATTTGCTTTATAAGCAAAAACTAGCAAGTGTTTTGCCTCCAGGTTATAAGATTATAAAAAAAAATTCATAACTCTTTACTAAGCTACTGGCAAAGAGGAGAACATTCTTAAAGCCAAATCATGAAAACTGTAGATAGTTGCTCACCAACAGGACTTACTGAGGCAGAGCAACCTGCAAACAAAGGCTATTTTTCTGTTTAGTTTAGGTCATTCCCTCTTATTTAAGCATTCATTTTAATAAAACATTCTTGAATTTTTGTTGTAGGTGTTGTATCAATTTGGCCTTCGAGTAATTTTGTAGTGTTTTTGAATGGAGATGTATACTTTGGAGATCAGCAAGAGACTGAAGGAACAATTTAAATTGGAGTTAGTGGATTTAGTGTTAGACAAATGCAACTGTGATATAGCAGTTCTGCAATGTAGCAGTCCTTATATTATATAAAATTTTCCCTATCTTTAGTGATGATTTATTTAGAAAAAGTAAACTCAAAAAATACCCTGCTATATTATGGCATAAATACTACAAAAATAGTCAGATAGATGAATGGGCATTTTCTGTGTGGGCAGGCAGAAGACATCCAGATGTGCATGTGGTATGTTTTCCACTCGTACATTGTCGTTGCAACATATAAAATGAATGCATTTGGACATTGCTAGAGTTTATATCTCTGAAAATATTGCCACAAATTTAATGGAGTGTATTACTGTATGGGAGTTGTTCTATCCGCTTAAGAAAGATAGGCAGGCCATGTGTGTTATGTAAATGAGTTGTCATTCTGTATGCTGGAAGTACAGGTTAAACTGTAGTTCTTATCCACGTTATGCTTTGGAGCACTTTGGCAACTGGGAATAGCTGAACAATAAAGGCAAAGATATGTGATGACAGGTTTGTTTTGTCAAAACGGTGCAATTTATTTTTATGCTTTTCATTGACGTTCTCGATGGTGAAAGAGGTTTTAGTCTGACAGCTTGTGGGTGCTAATAAACTGTCAATGGAGGTGGGAAAGCCAGAGCTGCAACAGTATAGGATTTCTTACAATGTCCTGCTGCCCCCATGCAAGGACCCTCTCTAGACTAGAAACTAGTTTACTCTTAAAACCATTAAACACTGTCCTCCTTCCCTTCCAAGTGAGAATGCCAGACAGGGTGTGAATCTTGTGTCTGAGTAATTAACATCTTTCCATCACAAGTGAGCTGTAGTTACCAGATATTTTTTACATAGACTACTGAGTAAAGCATAGCACCACTAAGTAGAGCATTCTGTATTATTGACATCCTTCGCTTGGTTCTTTGGAGCACTTCTTCCTTTGGTTTGGTGGTTTTTGCTGTTTTTTAATGGACTTACCATTTACTTCCATGGTAAGATGCTTATTATGCCTACACATTATATGAAAATCCCCAAATCTTGAACTGGTGGCAAAACATTTGAAATTTCATGCATTGAAGATCTTTCAGCTATTATAATTGTCAGTGAGGGTGTTTTACACTACCAAGTAGAAATCCATAGGTGTGCTGAAAATCTAGCTGAAAGTGATAGAGTATATCTGTTCATAGTAGCCTGTGCTGCTTGGACGCCTTAGAAGTTTAATTTTCTTGAGACAGTCATACACAATTGTAGTAGTTAACAATTGCAAAATACAAGACTGGAATTTACTGTATCAGGAAATTGACAATAAAAAGGTTTTTACTAAAATATATATGGCCCCTGAAGTTATATACAGTGGAGGTGCACATTTAGGTTTTGATAAGTTATTTTCCTTTAAAGATGATTGTATGTAGTCTGTGTTTGTCCTATGACTGGTGCTGAAAACAATTGCGCTGTGGAATTCAGTGACCAGATGTGGGAATATGGGCAGTTATCAGCGTGGTGGTGTCAGTAAATCTTACACGTCATCCACAGCAACAGCAAAGCTCTTCTGTGAGCTGCTGATGTGTGGACTTGGGCATCTGGCTGGACTTAAAACTGGATCATGGGAAGCAGACAATTGTGTTCACTAGGTATAGTCAGTTGAACAGGATACGGTTAGCTGCTAACAGTTACTTAAAACTGTAATGCAATAACTTCAAAAAGTGCAATCTGGAAGCTTTTTTTTCTGCAACAGTGAGTTGAGTCTGAGTGAGAAAAAAATTTTCTAAAATCTCTGAAAGACATTAAAAATAAAATAATACTCTGTAAATTACACCTGAACACAGAAGCACTACAGTGTCTTAGAACAATGTTTTGACTACAGATACTATAGTACACATTATAAGGAATAGACCTCGGAAGACTTTTACTTTCCTATTATGTTTACAAGAATATAAACAAAATGAAACCGGATTTGAATTTGTGACTATCTTGGAACCCATTTATACTGATCTTATAGTCACAAAGTCTCCAGAACTTGTTCAGATTTCAACATGATTATGGGCTTCATACACTTGATCTTTGAAGTGTATTGCAAAATCCCTATTTGTTTTCAGTGTGGAAGAATCATGTCTTTTAAGATCATTTGGCAACAATATTTTGCTGGTATATGTTGGACATCCTGTTTTATAGTTGTTTGAGTCATCTTTAGGAACTTTCAGATAGGTGTTGAACCTGCACACTTGGAAAGTCACTGAGATGGGAATGCATCATTCAAGAAACGGAACTCATTCCATGATTTTGTTAAATCAGAAATCTTTGTCTGCCATGTAACCTTCTAAGCATTTGCTCTTTTTTTTTTTTTTTTTTTTTTTTAACCTATCTACATTGTCTGTTTTCTGGTTTGTTCCTGAACCAGAAACTTCACACTGGAAACACCTTTTATTTACTAAAACTAAACTTATAATATCATCTACAGATGATATTCAGGCATTTTCAAACAACAATTTTCCAGTATTCCACAATGATTTTGAAGTTGTTTATTTCAACTGTTCCCTTCTGCTGTCACTCTAAAGTTCAGTATTTCTTTCCCTGTTACATGAAGGGGTTTTTTAACTACATGCATTTTAACATTTTGTTCCTCTTGCTCATAACGTAATCTTAGATTGTTGTATACTCCCTGCAATACAATAAGACAAGCTACAATATATATAATCTAGCATGTCAGGGTGTAATATCAATTATATTTCTGGTTATTTGTGTGAGTACACATTTCAGTCTTTTAATGACTTTTTATCTTTGAGCATTTGAAGAGACTATTAAATCTATTACAATGTAATAATTACACATGAAACGTAATACAAGTACAAACATTGAGGAGGGCAAAGACTTTCCAATATTTAAAGTGAAGTTCAAATTATAACAGATATTTCACATGACACACTGTAATAGTATTGGATTAACACCTAGCAGAATAATGAAGTCCACAGATTGATCAACCAATTCTGGTGTATGAAATTGAAAAATGAGAAATTCATTATACTTTTGAACACTAGATACGGTCACCAAATTTCTCATACTGAAAAGCAATTTATAAAGAATAAAGACAAAACTGAATGTTATTCTACTTGTAACAATAGGTATTAAATGAAGCAGGATGGGACCATTTCATCTATCTATACTTCCTTGATGACTCTGCAGAGAGCACATTAACATCTGTAAACTGCCCTTTTCTGTGCATTTACCAGTTGCCATCGCCTCTCAGAGGTCCAAGTGGACATGCAACATGGTCCTTGGATCTAGAGGAATAAAATAGTCAAGCCAACCAAGACTGTAAAGGCTGAGCTGTAGAGATTACCTTGCAGGGCCTGGATTCTGATCATGGTTAAAGGGGGGAAAAATATAGGACAAAAAGCAGCTAGGGAAAGTGGTGTATTACTGCATGCCATACAGGCAGCACAGCTTACACCATGTACTGCTCTGTTTGTCTTGGCAGATCTGTGTGCGCGGATCTGGCTGTGGGCGTGATTCTGCCAAATATGGTCAGTGTTCAATTTACACCCATGTTTAGGTCTCTAGTTATGCGTTTGTCTACCATGTGCCTCTCTCTGCTGGTCCACAAAACAATGGCTTCCTAGCCATTACTATTCTGAACGTAAGATAAAATTTATAATGTAAACAATATGACCATGTACTAAAAGTTTAGTTTGAAGCTGCGAGATCCAATATATAGAATATTTTGCCTGTAAGCTAAAAAGAGAATATAGGCATAATAAAGAAGCTTTTAGTGATGGTTGCTGTCACAAAATTAGATCAGAAAAATTATGTACAGTTTCTACAGCAATGGATTACAGCATTTTATTAGTACAGGTTGCAAGGTTTCATGGCATGCAGTGCAGAATGCTTCATAATGATGCTGAATGCATTTCATGACCTGTTTTTGGCAGCTTCTGGGACACCTTTACTGTAGACAATTTTGTGTGCTCCTCTTTCCTCTTCACTTTGCAAGGCACACATTGCAAAACATTGAAGTCCCATCTCATACATCTCTGAACCATCTATGTCCAATTGTGTTCCCTTGTCCCTCTGATGATGCAACAGTCAAATGGATATATTTAAATAGTATTAGTAACTTTCATATATTTACACTTGTTGCAATTTATCAGCTAAAGATTCTTTGCATCTGCTATAGATGTTAAATGTTTTTAATGTGGATGGATATAGTTAATTAATTGTTCTATGGACAGACAGATTTAGAAAAATAATCGCAATTCCATATGCTATCTCCGAGTTCCAGATTTTACATTTAGATCTCTGAAGTGTATCAATGATGTGTAAACTTACAAGCAGAAAGAAATGTCCCTGTTTACTATGCATCTGAGGAGGCTTCAAGCATATATTTATTACAGCAGTTACCTGACATGGAATATTTTCCCTCATGAAAAGAACCAAAATTAAACCCATCCTGCTTCACTGATCTGTAGTGTTAATACACGGATGTCCACCTCCCTCTTCATTGGAAATAACCCCATGACTTTACAAACTAGTTGTGCACTGAGATGCTAGAACTGTAGAAGTGTCTTTCTGCTTTTACTGGAGTTCAAGAGTCATCTGTTGTGAGAAGCCCCTCAAATGCATAGGTTCTTTCACTTGCTGGGGCTGAATGTGCTGATCTCAGTCCAGAACCAATTGTTTAAGCATCGTGTTGAATGTGTATTCTCCTCCTTGCATTGTTTATATCATTGTGTGTTACACTGTATGTATATCTTCCCTGTTTTTTCCCAGTTATGTTTTTGCTTTGTTCTGTAGCCTGATAAAATCCTTCTGAAGTTTTCATGGTGTTCCTTACATTTGTTCTTCTTTGTGTAACCTGTATTTCAATGATTGCATTGAAATCTTCTCCCTACTGCCGTTACGATTTTTCTTTTCCTGTCTACTTTGTGAGCAGACTGTTATGTATCATCATTTTTATTTCAATGTGTTTTCTTCTTTTAGTCAAGCAGTTTTCTGTTCTTCTCTGTAGAATTACACTTTATGACTACCAGGCCATGTGTAGAACAAACAAAGAGAGTAGCGACAGTGCCCATAGCTTACTGGACGTAAGTATAGTAAATTTTCTGAGCACCTTTCCATGCAATCGTCAAATTGTTGCAAATATCTCATGGTTATTGTAAGCCCATTATTTTGATTTAAAATGCTTACAACTCTTGCATTTATCCTAGTGCACACAAGAAATGGTTCATTGTAAACAAATGCAAAGTGTTAAGCATTTTCAAGTTCAAATACCTCAGCACTCATTTTTAACAAAGAACCACCATTTCTGAGGTTTTGTCCATATGTTCTTTGCACTGTATGAATCCTCCTTCTTAGGACTTTGTAAATTTGGCTATAGATTGTGCTTTGTGTGGGGGACTGGAATCACACAGGCCTTTTGTGTATGTAAATACATGCACAAATACAGAAATGTAACTCAAATTAAAAATGGAGGGGTTTTTTTGTATGAATGGATTGGTTCATTGGCATACAAGTCAATTATATTAACACTTTTTCTATTCCCTTAGTATTTAAAGTTTATGTCTTTTAAAGTAGAATTTTAATGCATTGAATTGAATGTCTTGCAATCAAATCTGAATACAAACCCTGTTCCTCTGCAAAGTCTGATTAGAGTCAAGGTGGGTGGGTCTTGCAAGGGCAACACTTCATTCTTGCTAAATCATATGTCCAGGTAATGACTCCAGGGGTATTTTATAATCATGTATATGTTTTACTGATTACTATAGCCCATAATAGTCTATCAGAAAAGACAAGGTATTAGATACAGCTTTGCATATTAAGAAGTAACCATTCAAAAAAAAAATAAAATAAAAGACAGTATCAACATGAAAAATTGTAAAGACGGCAGTAAAGCACTCTAGCAATTTTACCAATCTGAAAAAGTTACCTGATAGTGTTTTTAAATGCAGGGATCTAGCTACAAAAAATAAGCCTATACATAGTTAAACTGTTGAGTAAATAGTTAAACTGTTGAGTAAATATCAAAGTTCTGGCAACTTCCAAATATCTATATATAGCTTCTATGGTTTGTTTAATAAATGCATGCATTTTTTGGATGTTTTCATTTATGTATTTACATGACTCTGTTTTTCAAATACCTGCAAATTTGGATTTACTGCACTTTGCTCTTTATTGTACTTACCTTTAGCAGTCTGTTATCTGCTAAGGCCTGGACCTCAAAAAGACTACCTTGACATAATAATTAATGCCAGATTGCATGATGAGACATAAATCATCAGTGAAATAAAACAGGATGCTGTGAATCACATGTGCATTTTTAAAATATATTAAAACTGTTAGCAACAACCTTGCATCCCAAGGCTTGGGGCTTCAGCTCAGTTTGCATAAGCACCCACCATGTAGAGCTCTTTCAAATAGACTTTAGTTCAAGAGATTTTCACTATTCCAATTTTTGTCCATGCTGTGTTTGCAGAGAAAACTCTGCAACTGTTGTGGTAGATATGGTGAGCGTGTTCATTCTTTATTTTTTTAAAGATAGCCAAACTCTTCTTTAAACCTCAAGGGATTTTTTTTTTTAATGAAAATTCTTGGTGATAAAAACAGCACAGTGAAAATACTTCAGCATGGAAGATGGGAAGAGATTTAGTTATTTTATTATTTTCCTGTTGATTCAGTCACTTCTAATAACTATGACTACAGAGAAAGTCAAAAGAGAACTTATATTAAGAACTGGCAGGGCTGGATTAATTAAAAAAATTTTTTTCCTGGTTTTGTGCCCAGATTTTTTACATATAATTGGGTCATTAGGTAGCATTCAGTACAGTTTCTACATAGGCAACACGTTTGTTCACAAAAGTTTACCCTTCCTTTTCAGAATTACGGTTTTACAAATAACACTGTCATAGTAAAATCACATTTCATGAGAGTATGTTTATATCAATGCAATGAAATATTTTGCCACTAAAGATTAAATATCAATTGTTTTTCTCATTTTCTATTAACATTATTTAATTTTTTTTTTACAGATAGAGTTTTTAAATTTTCTTTTGATTCTCACGTTAAAATAGTTTAATGATACATGGTATGTTTTACATTAAACATGTATCATTCATACGTAATAATAAATATAGTCTTTTACACTAAGCCATTTGGTATCACAAAAGCAAAAGTATGTAACTAAGTTAATTACTTGGGTGTGAAATTTCAAGTATTCTGATTTGGAATGTAAATAAATAAATTGTCCCCATAGAGCTGAAATTTTCTTTTCTTTTCATCTGTAGGAAAGTCTTGTAGGCTTTTATCTTTTCCTATAAGACAGTTCTTAATGGGTGAAAATCTTTACTGTCTTGGGCATTATGCATTCTGCTGGCTTGCTATTTCAGCCTTTAGTGCCATGGGCTGACACCAGTTCATTTGCTCTACGAGTTATCAGCCCTGTGCAGAAACACTCTTCGTGGCCTTTGAAAATTACAAATGGCCAGTTACTGCTGTGCAAAGTGGCACTGCTTCACTAATGTGCTGATTTAGGACAGTTAAGCATGATTTTAGATATCTGAGAAGCTCTCTTAAAGTCAATATGACATATTACATGTGCTAAAATACTCTATTGATATGGAATCCAAAAAGTGCAAAATTTTATACAACTTGGAAACCCTAAAACAAATGAGTGAGATGAGGATGGATTCCTTTCCAGGTTCTGGAAACTGACTTTTCTGACTGAGATTCTTTCAGAAAAGAATAATCCTATTGATCTTCTTTTCAAATATACAATATCCAAAATGCAGTAGAACTACTGTAAACACAAGATTTTCAAAGCATTTGCTGTATTTGTTATGATTCAGAAAAATACAGACAGGAGGGAAGAATATTAAAAACTACTTAGAGTGCTTAAAACGGGGCCTTCAATATGACACAGATAACTTCATTTAGGTAAATTCAAACTTAAGAAGCTTTTTCCTAGCCTAATTACACTGAGGTAATGAATAGAGATTTACATTATAGAGAGGCAAGCCTGTGAATTGCAGCCTAAGAAAAGCTCATATTATCTGCCAGAGCTGCTTCTCCAGCAATATCCTGGGAAATAGGAACCCCTAGAGGTTAAATATTTAAGAATCATTTGCAAAACTTTCCTTTTCCGACTGATAATCTGTGTATATGACCAACTGCATTAAGAGAGAATTTCATTAATACATATTTTAATTTACAATGGAATATTTTCTTCTTCATGAGAAGAAGTTATTGTTCTTTTTCTCATGCTACCCATAAGTTTGAGTATCCATAACATTGTTTTTTATGTGAAGAATTCAGTTGATACAAATACTGTTTTGCCTTTTATTAAATGCATTGCTTCTCTTCAGCCTTACAATGCCTTCTTTGCTGCAGTAAAATGGATTATGACTGAGCTTGTCTTGTAAGTAAATTTCATCAAGAATTTAATGAATATTTGTACTTTGAAACACTTAATATTTGTACATTTTGGCTTTTACATACATTATGCTGCTTCTATTATATAGTTTTAAATGTAGCAATGTGTTTTTTTTTTTAATTTTTGCTTTCCGATTTTGCATTTTTAAAATCTGACAAAACATAAGGTATATTTTGTTGCACTTTTTATATTATTCATGTTCTTCACTTATATCCATATGTCTTTTATAGTAAGTCTAGCAGATCGCAATATACAAACCCAATTTATTATTGTGGCTACTGTTAAATTTTTCATAAATGTCTGGCTGTTTGTGATGCTGTTCGGGTGAGCTGTTGTAAGTATAACAAATTCCTACAGAGTTTCATTTTATTGTCTGTCACTTCATGAATTTCTGTAAGATGAACCTTTTACAGTACGAGTAGATAAGGTGTATTCTGGCTGTTGCTGATTTTTTTCACCTTCCTCTAAAATTCCAAGTTAATACATAATGAACATTGCATTTGAGAGAGATTACCCAAGAAATCATAGAGAAATATCACATGGAGAACAGGAAAACTTGAACTGAATCTTGCATTATTAAACTATATATTTTATTATTATTATTATCTGAGAGCAGAGTTGCAGATTTAAGTGAATTTTAACTTTAGTGAAATAGAACTAATTTTTTCTTGTAGCCATTTTGTATTAATTTTAAATTATATGAGCTTTCATCAAAATTTGAAGCATGAGTTAAGGAGAATTAACTGAATGGCTATTGTCAGAGGGCAGAGATTGATTTTCAATGCAGCTTTCAAAGTAAACGTCCGGAAGAGAAATCATGGTAAAATGAGACTTTGATGCTAGCTATAACAGCTTCAAAAATTTCAGAAACTTTTTGTGTTTATAAGAGTTGTGGCTTCATGTCTATGTGATAAAATGGATGTTGGTTTCAAGTTCTTACAATAACTGATAGAATGACATGTTTCAGTCTGTTCTTCAAAGAAATTTGCAGTACATTTTAGTGGAAAATGCATTCTCTACATATCTAGTTGGAGTTGATTAGATACTAGTTAATCTTTTCTGCTCCTAGAAGTAAATTAGTTTTATTATTTTAGTTCCAGAAATAATATTTAAAAAAATTACTTTATGTGCACTCTGGTACTGTAGCCAGAACAGTTATAATCCTATGCCCTTTTATTAGAGAGTCAAAATACCCTGCATAAAGAAGAAATAATGTTCAAAAATGTTGAACAATAAAAATATACTATATGCTGCTGCACTGAGAATTTTAATGGACACTTCAAATAAATAATTTAAATGAATAATAGGTAAATCTATTATTTCTCGATGGGGTTGATGTCAGAAAAAAATTCTTGGTGATAAAAACAGCACAGTGAAAATATGAGAATCGCTGTAGTTGATAATCCTGGAGTTATGCTAATAATATGAATTTCAGTTCTATGTTAGCTTTTATTTAAAATTGGACTAATGGTATCCAACTACTGCCAGTTTAGTGTTTTGAAAACATTCTGTGGGATAATATAAGAACTCTAATGATTTCTTTAGGTTCCTTGTGGAATTTAATCTATGCAGTTGGTGGCACTCTGATCTAACAGCAAAAGGTAAGTGTAATTTTTTTTGCCTTGCCATAATGACTGGTTAAATTGGATTTTTGTAATTCAGATGTGTGTAAAACTGTTTAGATTAAATAACAGATGTCTGCTAACAATAGTTTCTCTCCCATGTCAGCATCCTGGTTTTTGTTAATGTTTCCCAAAACACATGGTAATTAAGGTCTTCTACGAATAACCACAAAGTGCTTATCTGTACTCTAGGGATAGAGTACTCTACTATAATGGTGAAGCTAAAATAGTAGATAATGGCTAAATACGTTTTTTAAAAATGTTTCCCTTCATTCCAAAACAGGCTTTGTGATTAAAGCAATTATACAACCCTTTTTCTGCTTATACTATAATTTCTCTAGAGCTGCTCTAATATGTAGGGGGTTATTGTGCTGGAAAATGCCATTTCAACAGAAGTCCAGAGTAACACGGTCATCTCAATGTAATTTCATTTGGAAATAATTTGCAAGGCTTAAGATAGTAAATTTTAAGCTTTCATTTTTAGGCAAGACTGGTTAAAACTATATTTTGTTTTATCATTCCATTCAAAATAGACATTTTAAACTATTTAATCTAAATGAATTAAAATTCAAGTTACTCAAAATAATTTTTTAAAATGTGGAGGACCTTATTGGAAATAATAATGAAATTTTAACAGTTTGCATAGGAATTTGAAGTTTTCAACGTCAAGTGTCTCATATTTTATCAGACTTTTTATTACATTTCAGAAGCATTGTTCAAAAGTAAAGGGCTAATTTACAAGATCAGAACTCTTCAATGGGCTATTTCATAGGCAAATTTTGCTGTATGCCATTAACCGGTATGATGATTTAAACTGCATTCTTCAGCCTCATATTTGCAGATTTGCATATTCCTTAGCAAAACAGGGGATAAAATTGCTACTTCAGGCTTTAGGGGAGCACTATTAGCATTGCCTGGATGTTAGGCTGTCTTTATGCCAAAATAATATCCTGTCTGAAAGTAAGAAATCAGTAAAGTGGAATATGCTGAAGTCCTGGAATATTCCAGGATGCCCTGTAGTAGTAAGATGGTGGAGCTCTTCTACCAGAAAGAGCTCTCCTGGAGTAACTGGAAAGTATGGCAGTAAATAGCAAAGCACGTTTGTGCTAGGGAGAAGATGGGCTGCGATTGGTGTCTGATTGGTGAAGATTTGATAAGAGCCTTCTGGAAGTTCTGGTGCATGAGTTTAGTATAGCCTTTCCTGTACTGATGTAAACTCTATGCTACATTGGAACATTGCAGCCAGCTCCCCTGTTACATGAACAATGGGCCTGATGCAGATGGGCTGCACATACACCAACAGAGCTTCATGAGAACCAACCGGACACTATTTGCTTTTAGGGCTGCTTCGTAATCAGCAGTGCCTAGACAGATCTAAAAACCAAGACTAAGTTTCCAGTCATTTCCCTATCCATGATGAAAATGTCCCTTACGCTGATGGCTGTGAAGGACGGTAGGGTTTGCTGTGTTAGACCCAGAGAATGCAAAACTGTTCCTATATCTGAAGAATGGCAGGTATGCCAGTCTTAGTCCTTGGTGTTTGCAGAACAGTAGAATGCAGCCTGAGTAGGAATGGGTTACTTTTTTGGATGTTTCTTCTAGTGTACCCTAAAAATATGCCTTCATGTATTCCAACATGAGACATCCAATAGCACTTACACTGTATGTTAGGGAAAATACCCTTCAAAGACAGAATTGCTCTTAATCTTATGAAAGTGAATGTCTTAAACAGTTTGGGCATGAATAACTTTCTTAAAGATAAAACTATCATTACAGCACTTGGACAGACAGGTGTGGTTGAGGGATTTTCATTAATGTTTTAGTTGAAAGTGAAGTTTTAACTACTTAATCCATTTCTTTGATGAGTAACAGTATTGAAAATACCTCCTTATCACGATCATCGGAATATCATCGTTTTTCTGGTACTGCTTCCCCAGTTCCAACTTGGTTAGGTTGCAAGTGATAGTTGTTTGTAAACCAACATGTGTTAGCAATGCAAAAGCAAGAGAAACTTCACAAGAGAGAAGTCAGCAGGAGAGAAAAGCACATGCTTAGGTAGGTTCTTCTGTAGATGCTACATTGCCAGAAAGAGTTTCAATAACTATGACTGCACTTAATTAATTGTAAACGAATGAACTCAAACATATTATTTTAGTTTTTACTTAATACCACTTAACAAAGGTCAGGAAAAAAAAACAATTCCTTTAATGGGGCAATTGCTTCCTGCTCAACCTGTGGCAGTAATAGAAGGCCACTTATTATGAAGATCCTAGAGGGTCTCCACGCAGCCGCCAATTTACCAAACTCTAGTAGGAACAATACTTCTGTACAAGGTCTTGTAATCTCAATCATGTTTGTAAGTAAAAGAGAAGAAACTGATGCCCTAAACCTTGGGCAACCCACTCATCTTCTGAACTCTAATGAGGTGCTGGAAATCTGAGACCTATGGATCTCTGGCAGTCTCTGTTACACAAACCATATGTTGATACAAGTGAGGGTCTACCCAAAATACAGGTGATAAATTTCAGTCATTCTTGGCAACAGATAAGGAGAACAGAAGAGAAATGGAGAAGGTGTGGTAGAGCTAGTCAGACAATTCTTAAGAAAATGCTGAATTGTTAAATATGTCATGACCATAGTGAAAACATCGGAAATACCAAAACTTTTCTAAGCAGCTTTAGAAGCTCCCTTGAGAGCTCTGTGTACAGGGGAATATTTTTAAATTATATGCAAGAATTACGAACCTTTCAGAAATGCATGTCCTAGCCTGTGATTGCAAATGCAGTTTTGTTCATTCCCCTGGCACCAGCTTTGAAACAGATTATCTCGAATGGAAGATCTGTTGAGTCCAAGAGCCTGTTCAGTGTAATCTATTTTTGTCATACCTTGTCTTGTTTTCTCACTTAGCAATTAGTTTAAGATAGGCTTAACATTCGTGCTGATGTGCAAGTATATCTCTGTGTTAAGGAAGAATGAAGAGGTGGGGAAGAAAAAAGAAAGGGAATGAGGCAGAGACATTGTCCAATAGATACATCAGTGCGAGTCAGAAGTGCTGCCTTTCCCAGCTTTGCTGCTGTCATGTAGTTTGACCTTGAACCAGTCTCACTGCTTCCTGGTACCTCAATTTCCCAGTTTTTAAGAAGTAAATAGTGACACTTTCTTGTCCCTTGCAATGCAAGGACTACAGATTAAAAGTGTTATGGAGTCTTAGTTGTTACTTTTTTGGGAAGTGGATAACAAGCATTGGTTCTGGGCAAAGTAAGTTCTGCCTCCTTTTCACAGATTTATTCTAAGTGATGAAACTGCAAAGATACCCACCCAAACTGTAATCCAAAAAATTGTTTTGGCTTCAGTAAAACATACAACAATTCAGTTATCAAATAAATGTAAAATCCCATACATAATAGTTAGTGAGGCACAGCATTACTGAATTAAAATTGGCAGTGAGTCCCTCTTAAATATCCAGAGAAAGAATAAAAGCTTGTGAATAAATGTAAAATAGGTTGGTAATGGCTAAACCATGAATAACTAGTTTAACAGTTATGTATTACAAAATTACATTCCATGGATAACCTTTTTTTTTTTTTTTTTTAATTGAAAAAATAGTGTTATGCACTGCCTAGGAAATCTCACAGGGTGGCAGAAGCTGAGTAACATTTCCGTGCTCTCTGAGCTCTGTAATACAGCATCTCATGTTGTTCAGAATTTTGTGTGCTGCTCTTCCCATGTTAACATCAAGATATTTTTTTCCTGTGCCTATAGCGCAGAGGTTGAAACAAACCCTAGAGCCCTGTGATACTGAATATCCAGCTTTTGTTTCCGAACGCACTATAAAGGAGACCACGGGGAATATTGCTTGCGATGACTGTTTCAAGTAAGCCCTTTCAATTTTTTTTTTATGCAACTGTTTGTGACAAAGCAATAAAACTGAATTATTCAAGGTTATGTTAAAGAACGTACAAGTCTGTTATGTTTTATTTTATATAATGACCTCTCTCAGGGTGTCATTTCTCTTATTACAGTGATCATTTAAATGTTTGATATTAAAATAAAGCAGTACCTCTTATTTTCCAGCAGAGGCTTATGCTAATTTCAAAGAATAGTGAACTTTTAAAGACTTTTCCTCAACACAGGCAGCATTTTAAGGGTATATTCTGTAAAGATTTAGATAGAAGAATGTTAGTGCTCTTAGCTCTCCTATACAGGAGCAAAACCCTGCTGGATAGGTTTGAAGTTCCTTTGAGGTACGGTAAGATCTGGTTGTTTTGCTTGAATGCCACACAGTGCTTCCTTCTTTGAATTGTTAGTCTGAAAGAGTGGGAGAGGAATAAATCTGTCCTCCAAACTTTCAGTGCTGGGAAGCTGAGTTAACAGTAACAAATCTCACAAGTCAGTGCTGCAACCTTACCAGTTCTGCCAGTGCTACTGTTAAGTTGTCCCTCATAGGGTTAAAAGAAGAGAAAGACTACAGTTGAGCTTTTCTCCTTCATACTGAAAATGTCTTTTCTTTGTATTTAGTGCCTATGTGCAGTGACATTTTTACTGTAGTTATGGTACATTTTAATTAAAGAATTGCACAGGTACTGTTCATGCAGATTTCTGTACTCCAGTAAGTTTCTTAATTGGATTTCCTTAATGCTAAGGGGTCATCATCACAAAGGAGATTAGTATTTACAGCAATAATTCATCTATCAATATAAATGTCAGAAAGAATATCTAAGTTGAACAAAAATTGTTACATCTTGCTCTAGATTAAATCAATATGCAACTAGATAATAAAGGTGAAAACTTCTCTTCTAAGATGTGCTTCTGGACTTGCTCCTAAACTTACTCCTTGATATTATCATTCTTTTAAAACAGGAAATAGGAGGAAGTCCACTGGAGATATATTTTAAGGGCTAATATTCACTTTTAATTTGCTGATGACCAACTTCTAAATATAAGGAAATTATTAATGTCTAGTATGAGTAGTTGTTTTTATTGGGCTTTGTGGGATAGTAGTATGACAGTGCTTTGTAAATCGATCCAAGGGAACCTTTTAAGTGTAACAATAGATCCCACTGCCTGAGAAGTACAAACGCAACAAAATCAAGCCATGATTTTTCCACTTGACATATCAAGTACAAGGTGTGTTACACTGATGGAAGTACTCTATACTAGCATTGTAGGAATCAAGCAGCCTTATTTTGTGATTATTTAGGAGAAGATTACTGAGAAATTGTGCAACAAATAACTGTAAATCTCTTACATTTAGAGACTGCAAACAGACATAATTCCATGAAAAAAGATTAATTTAACAGGACCAGGTTTTCTCAAAGTAATGCAGATTTCAGTCTGTCTTCTTAGGTAACTTCAGGTCAAAGGAAATAACTTTCAAAAATAACACAATTCTGCAGTACTTGGACAGCACTGAGTTGGAAACTGAGTTTAGTGAAAATTATAGTATTTCAAAAATAATGCGCTAAGATCTTTTTCATAGAAAAACATTTTGTGTTCCACAGTGGAATAAAAAAATAAAAGAAAACCCTTTAAGTTACAAACTGATCTCAAGGCACCCATTATTTTTCTCCACAAGCAATGGCAAAACCTAAAGAAATAATCCAGAAGAACTATTAGATTCTCATGGGAAAGTTCTTCATTATACCATTTACCCACTGTCGTTAACAATCTACAAATTGCATCTAAGATTGCAGACTGCATTGGATTCCAAATATTTTTGTTATAACCCAGGACACTTTCCCGCAGAACAGCTAAGGAATTTGACCCAAAGTCCTTTGTAGACCTACATCTTCTGACCCAGTTTTCTGTTTCATGGCCTCAGTACCAAGAAATATTTTTACAAGCAAGTGTATTGCTTAATACTTGTAATTTAAGAATGATGGGCTCAATCAGTCAAGATTAGGGTTTAACCTTATATATAGTGAGTCTTGAACTGACGCTGTGTTCAATGGTTAATCTGCACAGCTTCTGTTGCATACTAGGCTCTAGATTCAGATCCCTTTGAGTCGGTGCCGTTATTTTCTGTGTCCTCCTTGGATTGTTTTATAAATTAATCTGTGATATATACTTGAAAATCTGGATTGCAAACAGAAAAAGATATTTGTCAATTTTTACACCTACTCTAATACTGCAAACCTACTTGAAAGACACTGGACAAGTCAGTATGTTGTGAACAGGTTTGCAAACAAAAGTTGGGCCAATACTCTGCTGCAAGAAGTTACTTATTCAAGTCACTGTCTTTTGTTCCTACAATGTCAGGTACTACTATTGAGCCCTTGTCTGAAAAAAGAACTAAAAGCAGGCTCTCAGTAGAAGTAAAAATGATGACTGATGTTAGTTGAAACCATATAATGTTACTTAGATAAGACATTTTGGAGCACAAATACTGTGTTATTGCTAACAAAGTCACAGTCATAGTCCACAAGATCACATAGTGAGAGCCAGAGGACCCAGTCTTATTCCATCCTGGGTGTGCTGGTTGTGACCTTATAGAAATACTCTGCACTTCCAAGGTACCAAGGGGGACAGTTATCAATTGTAGGTATGAAAACTAATTCTTGTTCTTATAAATGTTTCTAACATAATTTTTAATCATGGGTGCTTGGATTTTAATCAAAGTGTCCTCACAAATAACACACAGTTGAAAGGACTACTTGCTAATTGCTTTGTAAACAACCAGTTCATGTTTTCAGCCATCTCTGAAAACTTAATCAATAGAAGAGCACCTACATACTTAAGCAGACTTTGAGTTGGGCATGGGATATATACATCTAAAATACACTCTTCGTATGTAAACTTATCCCTTACTAGTGAAAAATAAATGGTACTTTGGGATAATTTGCCATGTTTAAAAACGATTTTCAAAAATTATTTTGAAATAACAGGTTTTATTAAGAAAGCAGGAGCCTAAAAGAAAATAGGAATTAACATAAGAATGTCATTAGGGTCAGGGTTTGGCTGTCTCACTCCATAATTTGTTGTTATTCAATATCCCAACTATTATTAAATTAATCCGTTACTTAAACAGCAATCAAAAACAAGTCAACCCACATTTGCCTAAGCCCTATCAACAAGAGAGAAAAACTGGGATATTTTTAAAAATCTGAAATGCTTTCATATTTTCCAGTAAACTACCCCTTTTAAAGCAAAAAACTAAACAAAGCAAGACAAAAAAAAGAAAAGGAAAGCAGTACTGCTGAAAACTGTTGATAGTACTGATGATAACCTGTTGAATGTTCTACGGCAGCTGCAGCATTGGAAATAGTTAATTACTAAAGAGAAATGCTTTTTCTTTATCGGTGTCAACTGGCCCTCTATCTGTTGAGTCAGAGCTAAACTAATGCTAAATGCTCTTGGTGTGGGTTTAAAGGGTGGTGTGCTGCTCGGAGATGTGTTTTTGATTAGACATTAAATTTGACGTCTTTGGCTAAATAAGCATCTCAATGCTGTTTGCAATTTTATGAGGTATTGCCTCAATGGGATAGCCAGTTTTTGATACAAGTAAGCATGTCAACTAAAGTGCTTCAGCAATTCTCACTGGTTACATTACCAGTTCTGTCTTCTGGTGATCTCAAGATTGCAAAGTTTAATTGCTGATATTTAAAAAACACTAAAATGTCTATGGAAAGCATCCTTAGAAAAATAAAGTTTGTTAGAAATTAGAAAGGATGATGGCTGTTACCATATTTGACCAAGGAAAGTTACCTGATCTTTTTAGTATATCCATTCATCTGTTTGTAGAATAAACAACAACAAAAATGTTTTCTCTAATTGCAAATGTTGGTTTTGCATAAAAATATGGATGTTTTCATTTGGCTTCATTTAGGAAAATACCCTTAAATTCAGCATTCACTCAGGCTGCCATGAATATGTGTATAGATCTTCCGTAGGCACAATAACTTACTCATCTGGTTATATATACATTAAGTATATATTTTTAAATTTCATAGTTGCAAGCAATGATTTGAGTGCATAGCTGCCAAGTTTGCATGTTCAACTGTAGGAACCATGGGTATACAAATCACGCAGCAGTTGCACGGTCAAATGCTTGAAAATCTGCCCTTTTAACCTCTCCTGTTTGTGTGTGATGACATATTGGACTTGGATACAGATCAAAAATCTGGCCTTGCTTCCAATGACCCAGGGAGCAAAGCCCCCTTCTCTTTTTATTGCAGCACTCATGGGTCCACAAGGTCAATACCAAAAACCCAAAAAAACTGTTTTGTTCCCAGTTGATGTTCTGTGCACAGTATTAAAACACAAAATATAGATGGAAGTAGACATGAGAAAGCCATATCCTCATTAAGGAAGCAAGGAAGTATGAAGCTACAACATTCCTAACCCTGGGAAAAAAATATTTGTGTGTTTTAATTATGTAAGATGAATGTAAGCATTCCCTTTGTTGTATATCATGTGTAAATTGCCTTTTAAATTGATTGTAACTACTTCATTGATTAAATGCTGTCCCACGTATTATATATTTGGCCTATTGCAGTGTTAGTAGGCAATTATTTAACAGGGAAATCATCAATAAACCAAATTCCTTCTCTGGCTTTCTTACAGCCTGGGCATTACATGCTGTTCATTTTCAATAAAAGGAGATAAATGGCACTAAAATTATAATTGAGGATGACACTAAATGATTCATGTGGATTTATAATTGCAAATTTCAGACTTGTCCACTGAATATGCTTATTTGGCAATAACAGATAAATTACAATACAAATTAGATTCAGATTGTTTAGAGCATGAGTATATTAGTGTTAGGAATAGTGCAATCTATAGACATTAAAATGGTAATGTTTTTTAAAGCCACTTTATCTTGAGACATACCACCATTTGCTGTAATACTTTTCTTTCACAGTAGAAGCTTGCCAAACTGCTGTACTTGATCATGTTTAAAATTTATAAATAAATACACCGTTCAATTTCCCATGAAATAAATAATCATTTGGCTCTTCACATTTAGTTTATTTCTAAACAAATCAGCTTGCCACATAATAGAAGCAAGGCATCAAGGGCCAATTTCTGCTCATTTGGATCTTTATCTATGTACATCAGAAGATTCTTGTAGATTTCCTGGAGTAGTTTGGGTCGTAAATTGTAGTCAGTCTTCTAGAAGGCATTTTGGGTTGTATTCATGTTATAGTATCCATCTTATAGGACCCTGAAGAAAACCAAATGTGCTCTGTATTTCACCATAGTTTGTTTAGACCTATGTTTTTTCATGCTTGCATTTTCAGCAGCCGTGCCAAGTACACACGTGATACCATGCACATAAATGGTTTTAGCCTGTGCCCATGATGAGTTGAAGGTGTGCTATAGTCAAACTGCTCACTGCTAATCTTGGCAATGCTAAACAGGTCTTCGTTTCTGGGCACTTGCTTAGATGTGCGTGGAAGACAAGGAGCATCTTCAAGGGAAACTCAGCATTTTGCATAGTTCAGTAGTTAAATGTTGAAGTCTCAAGAATTAAAATCTTAGTCTATAGAGTAATCTTGTGCCTTGTTTTGAAAGTCAGATCTACCAGCCTTGCAGAATACTTATGAGTGCTAAAAGGGCTTTGTATTTGCAGCAACAACAGTATTGGTAGAAAATTATTGTAAGCAAAACCCCAAAACTCTAGAAGATCCTAAGAGATATTTTTTTCCTGTTCTTTCCTTATAAGAAGTATTAAATTATGCAATTTATACTACTGGAATTGTATATGAAAAGTCTTTATACTTAGGTTAAAATCCTATATTGTGTGTTACCCACACATCTGCTCTTCTACACTGAGTAACTTCCTCTTCACTCCAAAGGCAACAGTGATTTTAATGTTTGTCATGCAGGTGCAATTTAAAGTCACTGTATGGGTAATTTAACTCTACCCTTTGATAATGTATTTTTGAATGACCAGTTCAGGAAACACTGTAAATTACTATTTTTATTTAGGAAAAAGGGTATATGAAATAATAGGGCAAGACATATATAAGTTACAGAGCATGTTTGTGCCTGACAGTCATTAGTTTAACAATCCTTTGGAAGGTTTTCAAGGGTTTGGGTTTTTTTGTATGTTTGCTTTTTTGTTTTTAAATAGACAAGGAGTTTAATTATTCCTTTTTTGTTACAGAACTTTTTTACTGTGCTTGTTGAATTTAGGAGTTTTCTAGCTGCTTATACACAGAATGCCACAATATATTGAAAATAGTCTTTCATTATTATCACAGTTTTTATATCAGTGTTCCCCAAAAAATCAAAACCTTGAAGTTTCTTTACTTATTTGACAAAATTATGTAAATCTGTATTTGGATTCTCTCTCTCAATTTGCTTAGCATTGTAGTCATTGTAAAAAGTGCTCAAGAATGAAATAATCACAATGTGTCAAAGGAGAACAACTTTATCAACTGTAAAAATATATTCTGACTGTAATAACAGTTTTCAAAATGCATTAATATATATTTTATTTATTTATTTATATAGAATGAGATGGGTACTCTATATAGGGAAGAGAAAGATGAGAAAAGGTACAGTAGTCTTTTCTTGCGGTTGTGTGCAACATTTTCTTCAGGAGACCTCGTATTACTGACCAGTGATCCATCTGTAAGCACTGTAAAATGTTGGAGATACATGGTCAGCTTTCTAGCAATTCAGTCTATTCATGTTGCCATTAGTTTTGGTGTATGTTTTTTCTGACAAGCGTGAGCTGTGCCTGCTCTCTTAACTCTCCACTTCCCTGCTTATGTCTTCCAAGTGAGCTTAGAGCTGAATTGCTTTAGAAGTTTCTAAATAAAACTGCGTGGGAAGGTGGTGATCTCCACCCATTTGCTGTACATAGTTAAGCTTAGTAATGCTATGAAATGTAAATATTACTCTACTCAGAAGTTAGCATAATTCTACGTTTTAAACAAGCAGTAATAAATATTAAATAAATGATAGATAGTAGCTGACACAATGAAAGGATGCTTTGAAATGACAGGAGGTTTTAAAAGTGGTATAAATGCCATAATTTAGAGCTGAATACCAATATGTATATCAAAGATGGCTTGGAACAGGAAAACTTAGTGAAATTGGAAAAACATTGCAGTGAATTTTTAAAGCTAGGCATACTTGTGAAGAATTGCTAGTACTAGAAAATTCATTTCCATTTATAATATATTCATATCATATTATAGTCTGATGAAAAATAATCAAACGTGGCTTGGGCATCTGTACATGTAGCACTTTCAAAAGGATCTGAGAGCTTAATGGATATTAAATACATTTAATAGCCTTTAACTCGGAAAAACAGCATGAATCTTAAGATTTAAGTTCCATGGAAGATTTATATATTACCTATAATCTTATAGAATTTTAATTAGCTATAGAGAAGATAACACACAGTGTACTTAATTCTTTCAGAAGTGGCCTTCTCAGTTTTTGCTAAAATTTACCTTTCCAGA
Organism: Pedionomus torquatus; assembly: GCA_013398155.1. Lineage (NCBI taxonomy): Eukaryota > Metazoa > Chordata > Aves > Charadriiformes > Pedionomidae > Pedionomus > Pedionomus torquatus. The sequence goes on along the minus strand of VZRU01019628.1, from coordinate 1,135,539 downwards.
AATAAATTAACAACATCCTTGCTAATGCTGTGGGCACATCTGATGAGCACTTTGGTTCTAGAATTTTTCAGTGTGAATCTTCTGGTCATCTCTTCTTTTAACAATTCAATTTGTGTTGCATAGCTCTTTGGCTCTTTGCTAAAACCATATCCTGTTTGTAGATTAGACTAGACCTAAAGCTATGGAAATGAGTAGTTACCAATTAATGAAAGTGAAAAGTTACTTTTACAATGTCGTGTTATATTTGTAAACCTTCCTAAGTCAGAGGAAAGCAACTGGATTTTTAATCTTTAAATTATATTTAGCTTAGAAATCATCTAGCATTTTAAAAACAGTATCTGAGATATCTCTCAATACAAACCACAACTACTTAAGCAGACCTAAAAAAACCTGCTAAAAACACTTGTTGGCTAACATGCTGTAGTAGAACTGCATTTTCCAGTCTGGATAACTTCTCTGACTTCCCTATTGTAGTCCTGTTAGCCAGATGCTGCTATCAAAAAGCAAAATCCAAGCTTTAAGAGACCTCTGATATGATTTGCATTGTGCTGATTGCTGTATCTCTATTGTTCACTGAGAGCAGTTTATCACAGAATCAGGTAGCCACTCTGCCTATGAAGACCCACTTATGCCACATGCTCAGCTCAGGTTTCTTCAGTGGTATGAACCTTGGCTCATATTTGAAGTTTGTGGGATTCTGGAACTTGGCTTTTTTGCAAAAGTTTTACAGTCTGCTGTCAATGTAGTGATCTGAACCTCTCCATTATCTTACACTCTCATAAAGGTGGCAGCTGGACTAAAAAATTTAGGAGCATTGTCAAATTCCTCATTACACATTTCTTCCTGACATCTGTATGCTTGAAGCTTTTGGTTGTTTCTAACATTTCTAACATGCCATCAGTAAGGTATTATTATCTGAACATCAGTTATTTGAGAAAGCATCCCCTGACTGATAATAAAAGAGGAATGGCACTTCTGGGGTTTCCTTTCTGAAACAAAGTGGTTGCCAACCACAGCTCTCCAGCGTTGCAAGACTTCAGCAGGCATAGGAACAGTAGGAATGATATTGTTCATTTAAATCCTTGATTCAAAACTTTGATTTGAGAAAGTATGGTTATACTGATGCCAAATTTGCTACGGTCAGTCAGGCTATACGTGGTAGCAGTATTTTGCAAGCATGGGGTCAGCTTACAGGCCTGAGGCTGAGAGTTTATCTGTTTCTTTTTATAAGAGTGAACAACGAGCTGCTCTTTTTCATACACTTCAACTGCTCCAGCTCTTAGAAATGTTATTATTGGCATATATGTTATTTTTATAAATTGCAATAAAAATATTCCATTCTCTATCATCATTTATTTGAAAAAAACTCAAGTAGCACAACTTGACTGTGATATAAACATTTCATTCATTCATTTAAAAAATGTGATAAGTGAGAGAAATGTGGGTTAGGAAATGTAGCCAGCAGCCTGGAAAGCACATGATAGGAGTTGGGAAACAGCACAGCGGATATCTGCTCTTCACTTGAATGCTTAAAGTTTGTTCCAGACCATTAGGGTTGAACGTCTGCAACCAACAGTTATATGAGTAACACATATTTGAGTGCAGAGTGCACAATATTTTCCATTTACTGTACCCTGCTGCTGGTACATTTTTTCTTTCTTTAAAAAATAGGAAAGATCAAATTTGACAGATATGAAATGTAATCCCAAAGTAACGACTAATCTTAATTCAAAATACTCAAACTTCATTAATGCAGGTTTGCACTCAAAAAAATGTGCTGAAAGGCCTGGAGGGAAATGTCTGAGTTTACAGAGATGCTCAAGCATCAGGGTGCCCAGTGGGGCTATCTTAGTTGAGTACCATGGAAATTCAGACTACTTTTTTACATCTTTGTCCATGTGTTTAGGTTGCCAGTTTGAAAATACTGCCCTCGGTTTATTTCAGTTTAAACTACTCAGTTTAAACAGTAAAATTCTGCCATGCTTTGTATCATTCATCCACATGGGCAAAACAACTGGTAACTAAAAGAACTTTTCTGTTGCCTCCTGAAAATTATTGATATGCTTAAGTATGTGCAGGAATGACATATGCTAACATAACAAGCAGATATTATTATATTCATAATTTGAATGTAAATCTCACAGTCACCATTGTAACATTAAAAAAAAATAGCATTAAAGTGTTCCTATGGTCATTACAGAAGCAAATGAAAAATACATATATGGATTTTTCCCCCCTTTGAATCAGGCTGTTAAAGCTCCTGAACATGAAATTAAAGATGAATCTGAACAGCCGTTTAAATGTTTATAGTATTGAAATCCTGCTAAGCCATGTGTTTATCATGACCACATACTTCACTGCATAGCACATATATAATAGTAGCATATTTTTGTAAAATTAAAAAAATTATATTTTTTGTAAAATACACCATATAGATGAATAATTCTTCCTTATGTACAAGCATATTTTAAAACAATGCACAATAATACAGTATATCTGTAAGAAAACAAGTACATTTTAATGAGAAACACACAGCATTATTTTTAAAGAAGTTAAGTTGCCTTTAATGTTGGTGCCATGCTCAAATCATCCTCAAATTACAAAGAAATGTCTTCCATTCTGCAGGGCAATGGGAAGATATTTTCCCTAAATATTTTTGGTTCCTCAAATGTAGATTCATCGTTCAGAGTTCATTGCTGCTTTGTATCTTGAGTTCCTTGCTGCTTGTCATTCATTTTGTTCCCTCGAACACTTTGCAACCTTTGTGACAATCTGAAGACAGATGGGAGGAATCAGTCTAATAATCCCAGATTTCTGAATGCTGTTAGGAGGTTTATGACCATTCTTTGTTATTGAAACAGTTTGTGTAGCAGTGTCAGTGGCCACCAGCTAATGGCAGTATGGGGGTAAGCTAGGTAAAGGAAAATAGTTCAGTGCAAGTGACCAACAAAGGATGATAATTGGGGTCCTCAGTCTGAACAGTCTAGTGTGGTGTCGTGATTCTGACCAGGACATGTGGTTGTGTCCTCTCCACAGCTCTCTGGCCCACCTGCAGTCCCATACAAAATAAGCTGCATTCCACATTTCCTTATGACTGAGTGTATCTGGGTCTATGTGGGTACTTGCTTATTAGTAGGGAAACCTCAAGTCTGTATTCAGTTTATATCTTGTCCAAAACTTAACATCAGCAGGTGAGAAAATGGATTGTCCCTCCTGCATGGAAATATAGAGACTAAGCTGTTTAATAGTAATATCGATTTCCTTTAATAGCAGATGTTATAGTCAAATAGTGGAGAGTAAACAGCTTAAAGGTTAAGTTTGCTTAGCCAGACAAGGCCCATCACTTGTGTGTTTGAAATTGAATTACCTTAGCTTTGCCTGTTATAGATCCAGCTATGTTGGGAAAGGAATGTTGAAGTCAGGAGCATTTCAGAGACAAGATATTAAGCCTGACACATACAGATTTTGCAGCTTATGATTCAGATAGTTGTAGTGAAGCTATAATCTGCATTAAACAAGGAAATAAGTGACTTACAGAGTTATGTGATCTTCAAGCCGGCCAGTAAACTGCTCTTCTTACTTCAGGAGATATAACAGCCTCATGACTACAGCAGCCAGGAAGAATTCCTAAGGGGACAGACTGCAGATGTCCCACAACAAAGCCACCTGTTGAAGCCACTAATAACCTTCTCCCCTCTGTCTCTTATCCCACAGGGCACTGACACTGCTTGTCCTGTCATCCCTACCCTTTCCCACTGTCTTGGAACATCTCCCTCCTTTCCCGGGAGGTCTGTCCCTCTCCCAGTTGCCTTACTGATATTTTGCCACCCCAGAGGTTTGGACATTGGAAGATGAAAGGAAGAAAAAAAAGCACACAGTGTGTAAAGAGAGCACTGCAGCAAGGGTAGTGTCAGCTAGGTCCCTACTCTATTGCCTTGAGTATATCTTCTAATTATTCCTGTTTACAGGATAAAGTAATTCTTATAATAAGAAAAAGAGCTGATATTTTTGAAATTAAGTTTTGAGTTGTTTTGGTTTTTGTTTTAAAACAGTGTGTGGAAGAAATTATTATGATAACAGTATAATATATATTATATATTATAACTGTATGAAAACCTTCATATGTAGAAGCAAAAGGAAAAGATTCAAATTTGGGGAAAAAAAACACCGAAGAACCACATTTGAATGTAGTGTGCTGGCTCTTTTCAAACACATGTTGTAGTCTGCACTTAGCCTTAGGAATCACGTCTCACCCCATTCAGGATGCATTTCTCTGCAGGATCACTATTCAGTCATTAAAGACAGAGAAAGACCTTCCTGCAGAGGATGATTCAGATCACTGAAGCCAAGCTCCTGCTCTGAATTATCTTTGAATAGTCTGTGTCTCTGCAGGTACTCTGTTCAGAGTTGGAGATGATTACCATTCTAATGTAGGAACCTGAGTTACATGCATAAGGGCAGCTTGTGGGACTGCTCTCCAAGATTTGTATTGCAGTCCTATTATGATTCTTTCAAAATTCTAGTCTATTTTAAGAAATGAGAAAGAACTGGGTCTCTGTGGGAAGTCATTTGGCCACTAGACACTCATTAAAAGTGTGCTTTCTTGTCATGCCTTCATAAGCATAAGTTTAGCAAATATAATTATGAATGCATCAGTACTTGAATTTCAAGTCTTTTCTTGTTTTCATTCACAATGAAAAAAATGGTTTTCAAGGAACAGATTCATAAATACTTCCTTTTTCAAGCAAATATTTACTATTTCCAAGTAAAACATGATGTTGTGGGGTTTTGTTCCGGATCAATATATATGATATTTGTGCAGATGTTTTTATATTGGCCGATACAAAAATAGGTTAGAAAGATACAAATAAAGCATGTGCAACATGAGAAAAGTGTTGTTTAATGCCTGAGTCAAAATACAGACTCTCTTGCAGATTTACTCTGCTCTTATTTTTCTTTATTAACAAAACAGTTTGGCATGACTTGATTTTCTGCCTCCTTCTCTTTCTGCCCCTCTGAACTATTAAATTTCTTCTTTCCTCACTTTTCCTGCACAGTGAAGAAAGAGTTTGTGTTCAGTTCTGTTTTAAGCCTCTGAACCTGCACATCAAATAAACCAAACTAGTTCCTCAGTGGATGAAAGATGGAGGAGAAATTATTAAAAAGGTTCTTATTGACTCAGTGTGGCTTTAACATAACAGGAATCCCAACAATTTATTAAATTTTATATATGGAGACATATTCAAGGCTTTCTGTGCTGTCAGTATCAAGTGATGGTGATAATACTGGTGTAGAGGAAAAGGGTTTAAATCAAAAGATTTACATTACTGAAGACAGAAAGAGCTTTACCCTTTAAATATGTTGTGTTTTCCATAAGGATTAAACATAGGCTATTAGGACTTTATTTTGATTGTTAAACCAGTAACAAAGCCCCTTACTCTGTCCCTGAGATCTGGCTCCCTTGTTGCCAGTGACACAAATGACAACCTAAGGCAGCAGGTGTTCAGAACTGCTTATTGTCATATGAACTTTAGAGGCTCACAGTGAAGTTTGCTTGAAGACAAGATCATTTTCATTACTTTGGCAGCAACTTTCTTTACTTTCCACTGCAGTTATGGAAGGCGTTTTGCTAGAGCTTTTTCTCCCTTGCAACAGACTCTTGGCATACACAATTAAAAAATTTGGTGGAATATTTCAGTATTTGAAAGACTTTATTCTGACTGTGTTTATGCTGCTTTTGTTTTCTGTGAATGTTCAGTTCCTGAGACTTACTGGCATGAACATTCACTCAAAATGAATTTCGAAGATGCATGTGCATGTCACCATGGAAACTGAAAGTTGAAGTCAAACAGGAGACTTGCTGCTGGGATGATTGTGTTCTTTATCCAGTTTGGGCATGAAAGCTGTGCCATGTGAATTATATGAATAGTCACAGAGCAACTGCAGTGATTATGACTGGCAGAAACTTCTTTGCCATTGATCTAGTGAGGGTAAGAATACCTCATGACTGGGAAACAATCTTAAAGTACAGCAGCTGAAAGAAATATAATTTGCTTGGGCACATTCTATTAATAGAAAAGAAAGCTAAATTGGACAATTTTTTTTTCTGCCCTTTATTATTTGCTCAACTCAATCTCTGTCTTGAGTCCTCTGTCTTCACTTGTTGGTATGTTAATCCTTTGTCTGTGACCTCGCAAGTCAGTGACTGGTGAGAACATGCACTTGGCTTTACAACTTCATTTCAAGATTATATTTGGGAATTGTGAAAGGGAATATATTCGTTTACTGGCTATGGAAGATAACATTTTCTTTTAAATGTACTTTCAGTATGGTAGATCAGATGCTAGTTGTTCCACTTTGCAAGACATTAGTTAAGGTATGATTATGCACTACGGAAAAAAAAGTGCTGCAGTGAGCCAAAAGTTTCATCTTTTTATGGCTCTTTAGATGACAGTCACGTGTTCTGTGGCAGCCACCATAAAGTTAGACACTTCACAAACATCTGTAATAGATAAAGAGACTGTACATGTGTAAAAAATATTCACTGTTTTGTTAACTGAACCAGTATAATTACTTGAAATCTTTCATATAATTTCTTAAGTAGAGAAGTTTTTTTGACTTAACCTAATACATTGTTCTTTGTGGTTACTTAATTCATAATTTCCATCAATCCATGTGTATACTGAGTTTCCCAAATTGCCAGGTCTAGCAAAATTTTCTGTATCATTTAATTTGTACAAACCTTTGTAGTTTTTGACGTTGTTTCCCTCTCTTCTTTGGGGATGCAGTAGCCTATACCGTACAGTTTGTATGACAACCCAGAGAAATGGGTGAAAGAAGAAGCAAAATGGGAAATGTGTCCACCTTTCATGAAATGGCACCTCTAAGCCTGGCTATATGGTTCATGCTTTGTCCCAAGCTTCAGTATTCACCTGGGGGCCACAAAAAGTGGCTGTCACAAAAGAACCTGGAGTCCAATATGCCATAGGTACAACAGAATAGAGATTAGTCCCTTCTTATCAAAAAGAAAAATGAATAATTTACCATCTGGTTCATTGTTGCAACATTTTATGCCCTTTAGGTCCTTTTCTGAGCTAGTTTTAAAGATACAATAAATAAAAGTTTCAGACTGCACAAAATGTAAATTGTGCCAATTTCTGGGAATAAAATTAATATTTTTTTTTTCCTATCCTTTAGGGTTTGATTTATTCATAACTCTTTTGAGAAAATCATACAGTTACAATTTTATTGTAATTGTCTGCTAAAGATTTTCCCTCCTTTCCTTTTATTGGCCCCATTTCTCCCACACGCAAATCCACAAAGCCACAGATGCTCCATTACAATGATGTCAGTCTTGCTACATGCTCCAGCTGTTTGGTAGGTACATTTATAAAGTTCAGCCTTTTACATTATGCCATAAATGTATATTTCATGTATAAACATAAAGCTAACATATTGCAGATCCCTCTAAGTGTAATTTTAATGGAGGTTCAGTAAGTTTAAAAAATACTCAAAAGTGTTTAATCTTTCCGTTGGTCACATTTTTATAGTAAGTTTTCCAAATTTATTTTTTTTCTGAAGCTAGGTTTGAATATTTCCTGCCCCCTCCACTAGTTCATCTTCTGTGATCTTTGGAAAAAGCAGGGGGTTATTTTAGTAAGACAATATGTATTTTAAATAAAGATGTCTGAGGGAAAATATGTTTCTCTCCACATCTTCTTGGTGCTCAAACCCTCACTTAATGTTCTGTACTTTTACCAGCATACCACACTGAAAAACACCTCATTCCTGGAACTGCCAGATTTCAGCGATATTCGATATGGCAGCTATTCTGTTGATATAATATATAAATTCTGGCAGATTATTTTTAAAAAAGTATCAAGAATTAGGTCTGAGCCTTAAAGCCTTTCTTTGTATTGTGTCCTGAATTTCAAAGAAAGGGCTAAACAGTGCCTGGTTGGCTCTGCCTCCTCCCTCTTTTCTCTTTGGTATGTGCTTAAGAGTTCAGCTCATTGTAACTCTGTGGATCATTGAATAGTGCCCACAGGATCCTCCCCTGGTCTCCCCTGGGTGCTTTCCTTCTTACAAGCAATGTCTTTATTTCTCACTCTCCTTTTGAGTTGCCTACTTTGTCTTAATTTGAATGTGGTGCTGAGTTATCACCATATTTGTACCATCTAGTCATCATTATTCTAAAATAAATCTCCTCGCTTAGGAAGATTTTGAGGCTTAATCTCTGTTTTGTTGGCTCAGTAATAAAATGACTCTCAAGAGGACAGATGAAAGCTGAGATTTTTCTCAGTAGTTTGTGTTGCTTCAAGCAAGATCCAGAATGAATACAGACCCAAATGGGATTGTAGAGGCTAAAGTTAGGGACCGTGAGTTATCACTATGTGGCTGCAGAAGAACAGTCATTGCTTTTGCAGATTGCTTTTATGTGTACTTAAAAATTCTAGTTTGTAAGTACGTAGCTAGGGATTCATAATAGAACAGAGATTCAGGATTGAAGTCTGAAAAAGAAAAGTCTGATAAACTCCTTGGTAATTCACTTGTGTCCCAGTCTCCATTTTAATGTGTTGGCAATATAAACCTATCCATTCTGTTTCACCTGTGAACCTTTAAGCATCATGTATATGTCAAAATGGACAACCATATGCTGTGAACTGAAGGAAGCATTGCCCAAGGCCCTCTACTTCTATAAGGTGTGGAGATACCGTATAATATATAAAGTCCGTTACATTTGTGACTATAACACAGGTGTTGTTGACAGGTTCAAAAGATCCTGCCAAACCCGTTGCTTGGAAATAGATTATTTGACTTTTTTTGTTTTTTATTTTGCAGGTCTTTTGTTATCCAGCAAATCCCAAGCAGCAATCTCTTTATGGTGGTAGTAGATAACGAATGCTTCTGTGATTCTGTCCCTCCAATTACCATGGCCCCTATAGAAATAAGGTATATCCTTTTGTTTGCAAAGTTGTCAGAAAGAGATTCATGACGCAAATATTTATAAATTTTGTATTATGTAAAACATGTATAACATGACTTAAAAATACATCATTACCTATTATAAAATACTGGAGCTGTTTGAAATTAAGCCAGTTGAGGATGCATTCTTATGTAAAACATGTATAACATGACTTAAAAATACATCATTACCTATTATAAAATACTGGAGCTGTTTGAAATTAAGCCAGTTGAGGATGCATTCTTACATATTTCCAAGGAGAATTACATTTATGGGGGTTTTTTTTGAACAGCCAATACAAATTAAGCAAATGCACTTATGTGAATCTTTAAATATCATAAGGTCATGGTCATCTTTAGATAGCTGAACATCTTTCCATTTAGGCCCTAAGTATGGATTTTCTTTGTAAGAATGGAGATCCTGATATTAGAATTTATAGAACTCCTTACAATACAGATAACTTTTTATTTTGGGTTCAGAGCGGAGTATTGAAAATGTTTCTGAATCCTGCTTTCCAAAAATATCAACATGTAGCAAAGTAAATATATCACTTGATTTTTAGTTGCCCCAGTTTTTATTTTGAACTGTTCTGTAGTTCAGGATTTGTTTTCTTGCATAAGCCAGAATTTATCAGAAGCAGTGTGCTGTGTGCTTGTATTGCAGACTTACTATGCATAGACAGGTTAGCAGTGTAAGTGCAAACGGTACCATCTAAACTATGCATCACTGAGGAGAAAACAATAGTTACCTTCTTTTTCTTGTGCTGACCACATGCATCACCTTGGGTTTCTGCTAGAGAGTTCGGAAGGAGCTGGAAGATACTCAGTATATTCATGTCAAAACACATAAAAATTCAATGCTCAGAACATCTCTCCTTAACTACCTTGTACATAATGAATCCCTTAAATGTGAACGTTTAAAATCTCAGAAGATAAGAAGACGTCCAGAATCTTGTCATGGATTTCACCCTGAAGTAAGTTTCTATCTATTTTTTTCTTTCTTTTGGACTACGGCAAACGTTTTATTTCTGGGTAGGTTTTTTTGGTTTGTTTTGTTTTTTGTTTGGTATTGTTTTGTTTTTAAAAAAGATAATGGTAAACTATCTTCTAAGATGAAGTATCAGGAAATATTCTGAACACTTAGATCATAGTAGACAGTGTCTTGACTCACTGTGTTTGTAGACTGTCTTGTATCATATAAGAGAATGTTATAGAATGGGAGCACCAACTGTCAGCCAGGAATATCTGAGAACTTACTCTGGCTCAAATACTAACCACAAGATTTCTTACTGGAGTTGGTTGGGAACTTTGTGCTGTTACTGTTGTTTTCAGTAACTAGCTTCATTATCTTAGCTGTCATGCTATAATCATTATGGTTACAGCTAGTATTGCTTGGGAGACATCACTACCCATATTTACTACTCTCTGTTCTGCATAGTACTCTTATTTGTATGGTGCCAAGAAGATGTGACAGAGACCAGGGTGTGATTGCAGTGGCTTGAACAGCTTATGTTTGTAGATATCCATTTTACTCTGGAGTAACTTTATTTCCTGCCTCCAATGGTGCAATGCAATGTAGAATGAGATCTAAAATATGTCATGGAAGGGACTGTGTAATGCTTGTTGACCGTGCTCACTTTCAGTTTACAATATAAATTTGTTCAAATGGAAATGTGTACCTGTTTTACTTCCTGAGTGTATTTAGTTCATGGGGTTTGCTGTTTGCACCAGTCCTCTTCTGTGTAGTTTGTTAAAGAATCATGTATCATGATTGAGTGTGTAATGGCTTGTATTTATTTTCCTTTTTTTTTTTTTCTTCTTTTTTTGTCTTTAGGAAAATGCAAGAGAATGTGGTGGTGTTTCAGGCCTTAGTGCTAAACCTCCTCTTGTTGTTCTTCCTCTGCTATTGACAATGTTCTCAAGGTGACACTGACTGATGTGTTCAATTGGCATGCTAATACATGGATAAACTGTGAACTCGGAAATGGTGCAGCATAGAGGACATGAAATATAGTCAGAGCATCAGCATTTCATGATTTTTCACTGTTGGTGATATAAATTCCAAAAGATATGTTGAAAAAAAGATTTATCTTTTTACTTTGCAAGTCATGCAGATGTGATTTTTGGCACATGGTACACATGATTCATCAGAAAAGGACTGGGTAGATAGAGGTAATCATTGCTTTGTCTCATTGAAAACAATTTAAAACTGTGTACTTTTTTCAATAAAGTATATTAAAATCACAGTTTTGGTGTATTTTAAGTATGATAATATATATGTTCCTTTAATTAATGATGGGAAGAGAATAAAACAAAGGGAAGATATTTTATTATGCTTTTAGCCTATTTCTGGAAAGATTCAGAGAAAAAAAATGTGGAGTTAGCTTTTATAATAAGGCAGAATAGCTTTTATTAACAAGTCAAGGAAACACATGTGCATGTATGAAGCTAAGCAGGTAATACGCTTTGTTGATTTATAGTGAAGGCTTGGTTTCTGGAAATAGCTATAAAACATCTCAGTCACATTTAGAAAGTGAGCCAAAGCCTGATTAAAGCCTTTTCTCTGACTTGGGCAAGCTTTAGATCAAATTGGTAGATTTGGTTGCAGATGGCAAAATTAAATACTTTTACTCTGTTACAATTTGTGGGAAGACATGTAAAATAACTTTTATAAAAGGACGATACTGTGCTGTTAGTGTTCTGCCCTAAAGACATCATGTCAGCTAGGAGAACTCATTATGAGGAGTACTGTGTCCAGCTCTGGATTCCTCAACATAGAGAGGACATTGGAACAGGTACAGCAGAAGGCCACAAAGATGATTAGAGGGTTGGAGCACCTCTGCTACGAGGACAGGCTGAGAGAGCTGGGGCTGTTCAGCCTGGAGAAGAGAAGGCTCTGGGAAGGCCTTCTAGCAGCCTTCCAGTATCTGAAGGGAGCCTACAGGAGAGCTGGAGAGGGAATCTTTGTCAGGAAGTGTAGCGATAGAACAAAGGGCAACAGTTTTAAATTGGAAGAGGGGAGATTTAGATTAGATATTAGGAAGAAATTCCTTACTGTGAGGGTGGTGAGGCACTGGAACAGGTTGCCCAGAGACGTTGTGGACGCCCCATCCCTGGAGGTGTTTCAGGCCAGGCTTGATTGAACTTTGAGCAACCTGGTCTAGTGGGAAGTGTCCCTGCCCATGGCAGGGGGGTTGGAACTCGGTGATCTTTTAGGTTCCTTCCAACTCTAACCATCCTATGATTCTATGAAATTTGAAATCAGAGAAAAATAGATTTACAACACATCTGCATCAGCAGAACTCATTATGGTTTTCACCAAGAATTCATTGAGGCTCACCTTAAGTGGGCAAATATCAAGACCAATATTTTTTTTATTCTAGACCTTACATTCTTCTTTGCAGGGGAAAAGAAAAGATGAAGACAATATAGAATTTTTGAATCTCTTAAAACCCTATAAAAAGGGGAATCTCTATGCTACCCATAGTGTTATATATCTCTTGTAATTGGTAATAATGTCCCTGTTGTGGATATGTTTGCTGAAGATCTAGGTCTTCACAGTATGTTAATCTCTCCTTTTCTCTTTGGAGTTCCATATGAAGTAGAATGCTAACAAGAGAATAACGTGACTTCCTAACAGTATAATGCCAAATAAAATGCCACAGTTCTAAATCTGGTGCTTGAAGATTGCAGTTTCCTGATTGGGAGTAAGTATGCTTTTAATATTAGAAAAAAGCTAAGCAAATCACTATGTATTTTAGGTGAGAATGGGGAGCTAAGCCACTGAGAGAGGCTTTGTTTTAACAAATATTATCCAGCTTGTAAAAGGAAGAACTAGTAAAATAAAATTTCCACTTCAATGCTTTAATGGTTTCAAATGCTCTGATACTTCCTCTGGTTCTGAAACCATACAGATCTTTGTCTAGGCTCATATTTTTGTTTTCCTCACATTCTAACCATCGAAGTGTTTTCCTACAGGCTTCTCTGTCCTTCCTTGCTGGTCTCAAAATCACTCACTATGGGAATAATTTTGCAGCTGACATTCAGTAAATCTGTTGTCCTAGCAACATGCTCTGTTTACTAAGCTAATTGGGAATTCAAGGCATTTTCTACACTTGGACTGACATGGATATCCTGCAGTTCTTTGCTTGGTTTTTATCTGAGCACCATTCAACCTTACCGTCTGTCATTCTCCCCAAAATTAATCTCAATACTTTAGTTATAAAGTATTTTAGTTTCTGATTTACCTTCTCAGTTTCCAGAATGCACAACACTACAATCTCATAATGCTTTTGTATGTCTGATGCTTGTTCTTACTTAATGCAAGTTAAATGGGAAATGTTTATAAACCAAGAGTATATGTGTTTTTCCTTATTATTAGAAAGTGAAAAGAAAAATTTTTCTCATTAAAGCCATTGAAAACCTCTGCTTACAAATTACCTATACTTTCTAATGTATAAATCATCATTGCTCTTACAAAGAAAAGAAATACATTAAAGGAAAAAAAAATTCTTTCTACTGAAGCAAGATAAGATTGATAATAATTCATTGTAAATTTTGGAAAGAGGTAGACAGGTTTATAATTAAAAAGGAGATAGGGAGTAACAAGAGAGATTAAAATATGACAGTCTAAATTAATATTGTGAAAGAGATTAAAATATGGGTATGTAAATGAACATTGCTCAGAGAAATGTGATGGTTCATTTTCATGCATTAAGGCAAAGTTTTAAAGGCAGAATGTATTGCTGTACACAAACAAGCTACTATATAAAATAGAATAATCCAAGTAAGTTTCTAACTGTAAAAACACTTTTTCAGAGTTGACTTTTTTTGGTTAATAAGGCATTTATTCCTTTAGAAGTTTCTGATGCAGTATGAATTCAGCTTCATAAAGTCGGTAGTTTAGGAGAAATTGAGGTGTTACCTCGGGTTCACATTTGTGGATCTTTGTCTCTACAGGTCCTCATATTCAATTAAGTATGCTCAGCTGCTGACATTTGTGTTGCTTTTTCTGAATTTCAAACATCAGTCATGAGTGCATGAAACAGATGAACAGTAGACCAGTGATAATGCTGTGAGATCTCTATTTATTTGAACTAATTGGCTGCATCCTTACTAGTAAAGTCAGTGTGTCTGGAAACATTTCTTGGCACTGAGGCCAGCTGGCTTTGAGTGGTGTGTGTACATGCTAGTAAGCATGTCTTGGTCTCCAAAACGAAGTAGCTGCAGTACAAACAGTCTATGTCCAAACTCAGAAAAGATGATTATGAGTTTTATGGAGCAGAGCTAGCTGGCACAGGCTGAAAGCATGCCAAGGGGTATTCAAAACACTTTTACAGAAAATCTGTTCTCATTCTAATGCACAGGAATGTTCCTGACTGTTATTGAGTTTACCAGTCTGTATGTCATCATTAGCTCTGAAACACTGAGAAGGTGTGAAGACACCACGAAGGAGGTCTGTGCTGTCATACCGTAACCTGTGGCAGGTCATAGAAGGTAGATTTAAATTTCATAACCTTCCTAGTCCTAGGCATTACTCCTCTCAGATCCTGAAAATATCATGCAAGGTCTGATCCAAAGTCCAGTATAGTCAGTAGGAAAACACAGATCTATACATATGCATACATACATATACATGCTTGTAAACTATATGCATTTTTAATAAACAGAAAATTCAGTCATCATCTGTACGTTTTATCTCCCTGAATCTGAGGCCAAATTCAAACAGAACCAGGACACTTGTACAGTCTGTTTCTATACAGCAACAGGCATAGCTGAAAGCTTCAGCTTCTGTCGGGCTTGGACATTTATTTTTTTTTTCTTTTTTACTCTTTTAGTTAATGGCATTGATTTTCAACTTATTAGCCCCAGCTGTCTCTTCTTCCTTTAATCTTGATACAGCAAAAGCTGTCTGGGGGCCCAGGCCTGGCCATGGACGCACTGTTTTCTAATGTCTTTGTGTGGGAAAACTATCTGCCCAGAACTGTCAGTGCTGCAAACACTCCTTTAAAATCCTGTAAGCCGGAGAGCCTCGGGCAGGTCTCTGCAGCTGTGCTATCTGCTCTCATTGTTTTTGTGACATGGAGAGTGCCTGACCCACTGCATTTTGCTGCCGGGGCCAATTCTGCAATATATATGCTAGGCGAAACAGGTGGTTGCCTAGGGCAAGAAGATATTAAAAGCAGCAGTGATTATTTCATAGCCTAAATGGCTTCAAGAGACTGTTTCAGTTTTCTTCTATCAAGAGCCCCAGAACAAGGCACTGGCCTCTCTAGCCCTTTGGGTTCTGAAGGCAAGATAGGAGTTTGGCTCAGAAGATTTGTGACTGGAAGACGCCAGTTATTTCCATTTGTCTCCTGAGCCCTTTATGGCCTCTGAGGACTTTCACATGTTGGGACTTTCTGTGCCTCAGAAATTCTGACTTGTGTGACTGTACTGTAAATAGACATTCACAATTGGAAAGTTTTCTGTGGAAGACTGCATCTAAATCTTACAACTGTGGAAAATATTAAGCTAATTTTAATTTTCCTGCTTGATTATTCTTTTCCCTTAGCTGTCCAAGATACTTCCATTAATATGTTTTTTTTCTTCTTGTCCAAGTTCTTCCCCATGGTTCTGAAGGTTTCAAGTATGTATTTAGCTGACTTGCTATTTCTCCATTTTACGACAATATACTCTCTCTGACAGGTCCGGCTCCCACGTACCTACTGAGAGAAATATGGTTCCCATATCCTGCATCTTCAGAAGATCTCACCGGAGTTCATCACAATCCAGTCTGAAGGCAATTTTATTCTCTCTCATCTTTAGCCTCTGGCCATTAGGCTCAGATCATTTTTCTTCCAATATAATAATATTCTTGCTATAGCTCCTTGGGAGGATTTACCTCATCTTCAAGAGTCAGTCCTATGCTTATTCCCTAGAATACTTTTGGATCTGGATGTTATAACTTAGCAAGTTGTAGCACAGTCTGGTGATGCTCAGAGTGGAAGGATATGTTTCCAACTCTTGCAGAATTTTCTCCTTCTTCTTCCCATAGCAAGTGTTGCCAACTTAAGCAAATGTTATTCTTTGCAATTACAGCACAAATTGTTTTAGAATTCCACAGTTCTGCCTAGCAGACACTTTGAGGAAGTTCAAAGCACATTGTTAATCTAGAAAGAACTCTTTGACTTTCATTGCATTAGAGTTGAAGCAAGAGGTACGTTTGCATTATGGCTGTTAGTTCCAGGTTAAAGACAGTAAAAGAAATATACCTTACCCATCAGTAAGTAGTATTAACAAAATGTATGCAACAAATTAAAAAAAATAATTGTACCTTACACGACATAAATGCCAAATGACTGCTTAATGATCAGTTTTAAGAACATGACACTTTGTTTGCACAATTAGATCTAATTGAAACTGAAATGATTGTAAACAAGGTATGCTGCTCTTTCATTGCCAAAGCTTTGCATTCCCATGTATAGATATGTTAATTATCTGCTTACTGAGGCTTCCTTTAGTTCTCCCATTTTCAAAAAAGGCACCCTTAATCAAGCAGAAAAAAATAATTAATGGGTGGTAACTAAATTTTTTTATTATTTTCTCCTATGCCTGAAGGTAGAATTACATAAGAGTAGCCTGTAGAGATGTGAATTGATCCAGCCGTCCAGATGAGATGCTGAAACCTTAAGAAGACAATTTTCTTTTCAACAGTTTTAACAGAATTGATTGCTCATCATTGTGGCAGAAACAACCAGGTAATTGTGTTTATGTCAAGCTACCCTCTAACACCTTACCAGGTGTCAAAAGCTCACATTTTTTCTCTGTTGCTAACAGTTTCTGGCAAGCATGTGTGGTGCCTTGTCTATGCAGAGATATATAGGTAATTCACCTAAAATTGACAAAATAGTATTGAAAAAAAATCAATGCAGTATCAATATAAGTGGCATGAAAGTTACTGTATTGCCTGGGATATTTTCATTACTAATTGAAAGTCCTTTAAATATTTACATTAAGTGGAATTAAAGGTGAATTTCCAGTTTGTCATGTCAGAGTGCTGCAGAATCCAGGATACTTGTTGAAGAGTGAGTTCTAGTTCATTCAAGTAGTGCAGAGTTTGGTTACCTCTTCCTTGAATTCTTTTATCAAAAGATTATAAGGAGTTGACAGCTAGTAGGGCCTCCGTAAGATCAAACCTGAAAGCTGCGTTTTTTTGTTCCAGATGTGGTCTTGAACTGCACTTATATGTGTTTAAAGCAGCCTTGTAAGGTTACACTTGACAATTCTGAGTCAAATTTGAACCTTGAAACCAGAAGTTCAAGTGGTTAATGCTGGGTTTGTTTGACTATGTTAGGATTTAGTTTGCAGCTTTAGCATGCTCGGTATTTCACTTCCAGGAGAAAGAGAAGATCAGGTTTCAGTTCATAGCAAGAAGTGTTTTGAATCAGCTATTTAAACGTCTTAGGAAGAGTGCTAAACGTTTAATAGAGAAAGCTAGTTGGGGCTAGCTGGAATAGCTGAACTAATCAAGAATGCTTTTGGCAGACGCGCAAATGTACAGATGGCTCCTGAGACAGGAAATAAAGAATTGTTTTGGTTTGTTTCTTTGTTAGTGTTTTGGCACTGGTCAGTTGGGTTTAGTTGGAAAATGAAAGATTATTTTTTTATTTGCCCATACTTGTGGGGAAAAAAAAAAAAGAATGAATATGTAAGCAGCCAGCTGCATTCCTAGATCTTCTAATACTACCTCTGAGACGTTACTGTGATATGTACAACAGTTAAGATAGAATCCCAAGTTCATGTCAATATTTTATTATCAGTTACAGTTAATGAAGCTGTTTAGGTACATCTGTTTCATGTCTACAGCTGTGGGTAAAAAAAAAGAGGAAAAAAAATCTACTTACATTGCTAGTTTTGAAGCATCAAAACCAAAACAAAACCACAATTAATTTGTAATACCATTATCTCTAAAAGAGTTTTAAAAGCAGGACATGAAACCTAGTGATAAAAACGCTAATGGAGACTTGGGATTTTCCATCATCAGATCTTTCTGTGTTTTAGAAAGGCATACTGTTTTAAAGCAGACATTCTTCCTATTTTTTCTTCTTCAGCCTTTCAAAGTCCAAACCCAGATAATTTCAGGAACTCCCAGGAACTCCTCAGGAGAAACAGTGAACAAAGAGTATTTTGAATTCAGCTTAAAAGATGAAGTTAAATTCATACAAGTAAGGACTCAGTAAGGAATATCTAGTTAATATCCTTTAGTCCATTAGTAATGATATAAGCAGAGATCTCTGTAGGAAGATAAATATTCTGTGAGATATAAGAAGGCCAGGAATTGTTATTTTCCACTGATAAAACTTTTCTTGGCAGAAATCTACCCAATTTTATTTAAAAGATGAAAACTTTAAAAACTTGGTTTACAAGAACTTAGAGAAGCATTAAGTCCATTTTTTAACCATGAAATCCTTTTGACATATGGCAGTCATTATGCATTTTCATCTGTCTATCTTGAAAGATTTTTTCCTAATAAAAGATACTTAGAAGTTTCACATTTAACATATTTTTCAATAAACACTTGAGAACTTCTTAACAGTAAACAATAACCTTAAACTGTCTTGCCAAGCATGTAAATGATCTATAAATCCTAATACACCAAAGATTGTTGCGTATTTTCAGCTTGCATTTGGGACCTCTAGGCAGGGCTGTTTCAGATTAGGACAAGCCATGAATTTCTTAACTGTTTCACTTGAGAGAAGAAGGCTTTATCCTTCTGATATTCATGGCAGAAAACCTGGAAATTTGTCCTGCCCGTTCCTTTCCAAATACAGCAACTCTATCTTCATTAGTATCTGACAGATTTAAGATTAGTGGAGGATACCCTATTGCAAAAAAATTAAATCCTCTATGACTGAAATAAACAGGAAAAAAAGCCCTCTATGCTTTATACTGCTTTCCCTGCCTCTCCAGCTTTTGCCTCAGTCTAACACAAGAAGAAAAATCCCTTGTAACATGACAGGCTTAGAAAGGAAAGATTATGGCCTCTTGAAAGGGTAGAATGACACGTTTTTTCTTCTATCCTATTGTAACAGTCAATAGAAATATCCATACCAAGTTCTTGGAAACACTTGCTTTCATGTAGAACTACTGGTAAAACTGCCTTTGGGCAGGGCAACTGGTAGGGCACGTAAGATTCAGCTTTTTTAGGTGTTAGAGAAATGACATTTTGTTTTGACAGCATTTTCATGGCTTTAGTATATTTTTATGTGGAAGGACACAACATATTTTATTAGACATAGAGCCTCAGTGCCAACTTGCAGAAAAGGCAACTTGGTGCATGCTTACATTTGTGACAAGCAAGGCATCTTATGAGAACCTTCATTTGTTATCCAAGAATGAGCACAAGCAAGGGCAGCACAGACTCAAGGCTGAAGCAGTTTAAGGCAAGGGAACAGGGGAGGGGAGTTGGCTCTGAGCAAATTCTGAAAAATAGAGAAACAAAAAGGCAAGCTACCCATTAAGCTAGGTTTGGTCTTGGTTCAGCAGAGAGTTCTCCTTGAATTCTTCTCCCATATTGTCCTTATTTTATAGTTGGGGAGATGGAAATGCAGAGAGCTCAAGAATCCCTTGAGATTTGTATTTCAATCAGGATGGAAAAGAAGCACTTGAGCTGACTGGGCTGTAAACACTTTGCTTCAGAACTGTTACATTGATGAAATCAGGAAATAAAATTGAGGAGCCTAGTAATTCAGTTGGTTGTGACCAAGCAATATAAATATATAGCTCAAAAAAATTTACCTATCCATTTCATGTTCAGCTTAATAAATTACAGTGTCCTGAGATAGGGTAGCATCATTTAAATGGACACAGAGTAAGAAATCCAGTGAAAATTCTCATCACTTTTGCAATGCTAGTATCTGTTTTTTAATAGAAATAAAAGGGCTATAGGTCCAAGTATCATGTTCATATCTTTAATGAACTTTAGCTTGGAGCACATGAAGTCTTTTGTCTAAAATATTGTAAGATCAGTGCTATAAGTAAAGGAGGTGATTTGAAAAATAGTTCTTAAAGTATGTCATGTTTATGACGCTTATCAGAAGTCACATTTTCTCTTAAAGAAGGAAATCTGGAATGTTACCTAGATCTGAAGTGTAATACCCCAAAGTCTGCTATCTGGAAGAATAGAGTATTAAACTATTCTTAAAGCCTTAATATAGCTAAGTAAATGTGTAAAATGAAAAATACCCCCAACAAGCCTCTTGGACCATTTGTTGCTGAACTTCTAGAAACATGAATGTCTGTTACCTGCATTGTCTTCTGGAAGAGATTTGCATCTCATATAAATGAAAAAACAGGTGCTTATCAAACAGACAATTTAACATATCAGTAGATAAAGTTTGGCTTGGGTTTTTTTTGTTGTTGTTTTTTTTTGTTTGTTTGTTTGTTTTTTAATTTTACTACCAGAATAGTCACTAAAGACAATCACAGCATTCACAAGAAGAAAAGAGAAAGCAAATAGAAATAAAATTGATATGTCATTCTTTGTTCCAGTCTCTAGAGACTGTTTTACTCCACATCTGTTTCTTCTCCATAGTTTTATCATGATGGATCTTTTCTGCTAGAGCATATAGGGCTCTTGGTCCTTTTAAATTCTTCCGTTTTGTGTTTCTATTCCTACTTACTTTTTTCCATGAGTTCTGAAAAAAAGTCCTAAAACACACAACAAACCAGCAAGCACTAGCATCAGATCAAAGAAGATAAAGAGCTCAATTAATCTTTTTGGAGTTTTACATATAGTCTGCTACCATCAGAACCAGAAAGATCAGTTTCACAGTACTATAAAGGACATGTGTGTGTATCTGTATATGTATCTATATTTGTATACATTATAGTTCTGGAAAAAAGTTACATTGTAAAGACCTTATTTTACTTATGCAGATATCGATAAGCAGCATGTCATCCTAGAGCATCCTTGCTTTCTGGTTCTGATTACACCCTCTTAACCTAGTCTATACCTATGCACAGGAGTGCAATAACTCATGAAATATTATCGGCCACTTATATTTCAAGCTGGCTTCTCAAGTGACAGCATAACTCTTTCACAATCTCCTGCTCCAGTCTTCAACAGAGAATGTAAATCCTTGTCTCCTTTCCCTCCCTGATGAATTTGAAGAGTGCAGCAGCATTCCCTCTGTCCATGTACTGCTCAACAAGGCTTCCTACACCCTGTTCCATCTGTCCTCCCTACATGGACTGCCTCTGAAGTGCCTAATGTATGAGCTGGGGGGCAGAACTGGGTAAGAACATCTATTGAGTAGCCTCAGATGACAGTATTTTCTTCCAGTTCTGTTTGCTTTCACTTGATACTTTTCAAGGGTTTGTTGGAGAGAACAAGGTTCAGTTCCTATTTAAATGTTCACGTATTGTGTTTTTTAGCACTTATGCCTTACTTCAAATGGCTTGGCAGGACCATTCAAAGGTAAATTAATTCCACAGTGCACTTTAAAATTATGTTCTTAAATGCAATATAGATTATAGTGCTTTAAGATTCGCCTGTCAATTCTTCTTTCCTTTAGTTTTCAGGGAATGAAAAGATATTGGTTTTATCTTGAAGCTTGAGCATAACATGCTGGGTTTCCTTCTGTTGCCAGAGAGTTTGCTGGAAGCTGTGTCAGAAAGGACTAATGATACCTACACCTATTCAGAGCAATTTCAGGAGAAACAAAAAAGTAAATATGGACCTGATTCTGTATTCCACTGCAAGCAGTGGGTGTTTGAGGTTGCCACTGAATGTAGGACTGGAATCGCTCTGTTTCTGGGATCCTGCAACTTAGAGTTTGTTTTTCTTAACATAGTTTTAAGTCATGTGTTTAGCCTCCTGGCTTGTCTTAAGATCTGCTGGTTCAGGCTCACTCTTCTGCTAACACCTTCAACTGCAGTGAATTTAACCTATTGGTTAACAAATTGCAATAAAAAGATGCTATTTATATCCCTAGTGTTGCTATATTTCTCCCCTTTTCTTTCAGTTCTCTGAAAATGGCCATTATAAGGATTGGAGAGCATGATTATTCTTTTTTTAAATTCAGTTGTCTCAGGTTAATGTATGACCTTTTACCTTTATTGAGGAATTTCCCCATATGTCTGCTCAAAGAGTTTCCTTCGATGATTCTCTGTGGATTTCATTCCATGTTTTGTGGAAGTGAATTATGATTGGATTAGAAAGGCGTAAATCTTCCTGAGTTTTCAGGAGATGATTTCCTGGATTTCCAAAGTTAGCAATATGTCATTCTATCTTCACCCATGCCATGGGCTCTGTATCCCTGTTCCAGGTGGAACTGGTTTCTGCCTGGTTGAAATTCATTTACTTTAAGTTGGAGTTCTTAAATTTTAGCTATCAAAAGCAACTGGGATCATGCAAATGTAAGCAAATGGCTTTTGAGCAGAAAACATAGTCTAGCTGATTTTCTGTTTGTAGAAGGCAGCTGTCTACACATGAGATCTATTTGGTCCAATGGGATTAAAAGAAACACAGAGCTAAAGCTGTCTAACTAATTGGCATCCAATGATATCCTAATATATTTTTTCTTTCTTGTGAAAGTCTTACTAGCATATTGCTAGTGTTTATCAGTTATAAAGGCAAATGCTTTTTCTTCAGAATTGACTGGAACTTTATTGCAATTATTTTTGACTATTTGTTGTTGAGAAAAATAATGCATCATGCTTAATGAAATGTTAAACACCTTTATTTAAGAGTTTGAATGAATATTCTAATAAGTTTTTCAGTGAATGAATATTCTAATAAGTTTTTCAGTG
Source organism: Pedionomus torquatus (assembly GCA_013398155.1). Taxonomy (NCBI): domain Eukaryota; kingdom Metazoa; phylum Chordata; class Aves; order Charadriiformes; family Pedionomidae; genus Pedionomus; species Pedionomus torquatus. Next base: position 1,112,781 of record VZRU01019628.1, on the reverse strand, counting down.
TTCCATGAATGCAAAAAGATTCCAGTTTCTATGCACCTCTCTTGATATGAAGACCAGCATTAATTGCATATGGAGGTCCATGTCAGTACATAAGAATCTGATGGCTCAGGAACTTATTACTAAAAGAAACAAATAATAGAGATGCTGGATTCACACTGTATATGCTTCCTAATCAGAAGAATTTGAATATTAGAGCTGCTCCCTAAGTAAATCATATAAGCTTATATTTTTTCATGAGTCTCTTAAGGAACACTGAGCAGCTGGTGTGCCTCCCTGCTCTAAGCCAGTCTTGGTCGGCTGTTACAGGCTCTGTTATTTACTAAGAAGTGCCCAGAGTTCCTGATAATTGTGATTATTGAATGCTGGCATTTTGCACAAATAAAAATGCAAAGTCAAAGTATTTGTAGCTGGTGCTACCCGTGTTACCCCCTGTCATTTTAAATATTATCTCAGTTGGCAGTCTCTGTCCCCTGCTGCACAATCTCAGTAGGTGAGGAAGGGCACTTCTTACTCAAGGAAACTGACAGGTGGGACTCCAGAGGTTTTCTGCTGTTTTCTCATCCTCTTACACGAGTCTCCTAGGAAGGACTGCCTGCAGGGGAATATTGTTGCCTTGGTTATACTGTTATAATTATACCAGTTGTAATTACACTAGTCTGGCCATATAACTCCTCCTTTGGTTATATTTAGGATGGAATAAAGATATCTTTTTCTCCTTACACAGCTAAGTGACATAAGCTAAACCAGAGATAAGCACTCATAGTCCTTATATGAATGTCCATGTAGAGAGGTATATTTATATAACAGTTATAATTAAGCCACCATAACTATACTGGTAAATTTGCCAGTTTAGAGAAGCCCTTAATTAGGAGGTATAGCCTAAAAGGTTTTCAGTTGGCTAATGCCACCCAGCTTTAAAACAACATTGTGTCCAATTCAGCCAACAGCATTTTGTGCCTAGTTCAGTGTGGGGTAATTCTGAGGCCACAGGAGGACATTTACAGGCTGAAACCTGTTCCTAATATAACTGAAAATATAGCTGTAGAAGGTGGGAGGGGGAAAGAGATGATGTGGCCAGCCTGGTGTTTCCCACCTTTTTTAAGGGTGCTTGGTCAGGATTCCTCTTTGGGTCAGATTTGTGCCTGGCAAAGAGCTTAACTGTTTCTTTCTGATGTGGACCAGGAGCCTTTGTCACTTCCAGATGAGGCAGCTGCAGTGCACCTTGGATTAGACCGTAACTTCAGGAGAGTAGACTGATAAAGAAGGCTGTCACCTATCTAATGGATGATGTTGTAAGGATACAAAAGTCTGATGCTTTTTCATCTACAGGTATTAGCTCCCTGACAGAATTTAAGACACTCGTTTTGATTTAGAAAGCTCCAAACAGCTTTGGACTATTCTAAGTAAGAGAATGATATTCCAGTACCATAATTTTATAGGTAAAATGAGCAAAAGCATCCCTTTTCATGCTGAAGAAAGGAGATAGGTATCTATAAATTCTTTGTTAATGTCATCCCTTGCTGGAAAAGTTCGAGTGTGCTGATCTTGCGCATACGTTCAAAGTACACTCTTTTCTATGAATTTTGGAGCTTATGTGTTGTGATAGAAACTGGAGTTTTGCACAGGCTTAATCCCAATGGCTGTTAAGAAAGGATGTGGATATTTAAATATTTTCTGGGTAGTTTAAAAGGTAGAGAAAGGTTCTAAGTTCTTATTCTTTGTGAAAAAATTCTATAAATATAAACATGCACTGTCAGAGACATTGATATCCATTGACCTCAAAATTGGTTATATTTTAGTTGTAGGTAGAATAGTCTAATAAACTGTATATAGAAATTATATACACTTAGGGAGCTAGCTGTTACGGGCACACCCTTTGGGTTTTTTCATAGTTACAAACCAATTGGTGTTCAGAAATAAGCATTGTACTGAGCATGGGAAAATGGCTTGAGGACATGTTATATTTTTGGAACTCTAACTCTGGTTTTCTGATATTAGATTTTGGCCACTGAAAATCATGTAAAATATCAAGAGAACTTTATATTTATCAGAATAAGAGACTCAGAAAGTGAATAAATCCTCTAAATTGTTGAACACATTCAGAAGGGAAGGACTTCTAATCACATTTCAGCTAGTGCTGCAGATTGTAAGTAATGAATTGGGAAAATCAGATAAAAACTGTAGCAATGTTTATAGATAAAATCTAGAGCTGATAAATCAGAAGCACATCTGCTGATTCAAAGAGAGGAGAAGAGGAGCAAAGCTGATGATTTACAGAGATCAACGCTAATGCTTTAATTCAACACTCTGTTGCTTTTCTCAATAATGCTTGAAATGAGAATTGTCTGGTAGTTTATTATCAGTATCTGTGTGTCATTCCTGCAATGAGAAATTTTCCACTGCTGGCAGAACTGCATGTGATACACAGTGGTGTTCTTCAGGGAGCAACACACTTGTTTCATTCTCCAGCTACAAGTTTAGTTACTTTCTATACTTTTTCATCTTTCCTCACTTGATTGTGGGGCCTTATTCTAATTGCCTTTGCACAGGCAAATCTCCAGTCATGGCGTTAGTCTGATAGCTTCGTAAAGTGCTTCGGGATCCTTTGGGGTGAGATGTGCTATATAACTTCCAATTACTATATTTTATACTGTTCATTTAGAAATGCATGCTTAAGCTTTTGGCACAGAGAGGCAGAACTTCTTGAACCGATGTCAGAGGCATATGTAAAAACAATAGTGAGTGGCTTTAATGAAGTTCTCCTGAGACTCTAAAGCTTGAAGACCTTCCTAGAGAAGTGTGTACTGCCAGGCTGTTTTTTTCCCAAGCTCTTATAGCTCTAGTAATATCCTTTGAAATGAAAATAAAATACAGAAGCTTAGTTAATTTATGCCACTTCCTTAGCTGTGTTTAACACCCAGGCTGAATCCTGAACTTCTTTGGTCATTTTGATGATTGGCCAATTATGTATAATACACTGTACACTTTGGCTTTTTATTTCCTGTTTAATTCCAAAAAACAGTTACAGTACCTCTCTAAGAAACTGTTGCAGTCCTTTTAAATGTCACGGCATATTAAATATGCTTGTGTTATAGCAATTGTCACAATGTATTACTTCTTATAAAATGATTTATGCACATTACAGATAAAAGACACGCTAGATTTGGATGAAAGACTGCATGTCACAGGAATAAGTGATGGCAATTGTGCAACAATATGAGTAGCTGTTAAGTTGTATTAAGTTGTGGTCAACTATTTTGTACAAAAAGTCTTAGTATAGTTTTGTTGTAACCTTTCTCTTTCCATGGAAAATATTTTTTTCCTTGGGGGAAAAAAGCCAGCATTTTTTTCTTAAGAAAAAAAAAAAGGTAAATTCCAAAAACATGTACTTTGAACTGACATTATGAAACAAAATGAACAGTTTCTCTTCCACTTAAAGTTTGTAATTTTAAATTTTATGTCAAAATGTTTATCAGAATGAGAAATTTTATCTTTTTGTTGACTGCCCGTTTTTTTTTTTTTTTAACTTGAGAGCTGTAAAATTACATAAAATTTTGAGTGCATATAAATAGCAATATGTTTGAATAAGAAAATATAATTCAGATGTCTGATTATTAACATTGGGAAAAGTAGATGAAGAATGAGACACTTTCGTAAAAGAAAATGTTGTTTCTGTTCAATAAGTTTTCCCCTTTATATTGCAGTATAACAGTCAGTGGCCCTCATCCAACATGCACTAAACTAGAAGGTTTGTTCAGATTCATGCACAGCTCTATCAGCTTTGGTAGAAAAGTTTCTTTGCTAAAAATTAAGCATGTGCATAAATGCCTGCTGGAGCAGAGCCTAACTTAGCAAGGGACTTTACCCCCTCAAAGCACAGTGCTTCACAGACCCAGTTCTGTGAGATTATATGCACAATATGTTCCAGAGCCGTGCTCAGTGACTGATGCATCATTTGACTTCAATATGTGCTCATTTTGGATTCTTTGTTCCAAAATGTGGATTTGAATACAAATGAGCCTGAACACAAGCCAATAGAGGGACCTCTTTCTGTCTTAAACTATTAAATGCCTAAGCATCTTCAATTAAAAAAAATAAACAGGAGACCTGACAGTAACTGGCGTGAGCTGTAACAGACGTGTGCTTATGTGGTTTTATTTATTTTTCACATGTGTGTAATTGAACACTATCAAGGCAAGCCCACAATAAACTGTAATGGAACTTCAGCATTAACATCTGTTTGCCCCATGTGCATGGAGGCAAACAAAGTCCCTTTCTAAATCAATCCCTATCAAAATAGCACTGCTTTCCCCTCAATGGAAACCAGTGGGCATGGACCAGGCTCGGGCCATGGGCCCTGTTGGTTCAAGTAGGAAATAGAGTGCTGGTGCTGGGTGCTGGTGCTTCAGCTCATCCGCTCAGACAGACACCCCTGTGATTCGTATACTCTCTCTGATCTTGAATTGCAGATCAAAGGGTGCACAGGTTGGTAATGTAAAAAAGCATGCAGCTCCCAGACAGTGTAAGCAAAACCAGCACCTTGAGCTGCAACTGTTAAGGGAATCTGCCATAAATCCTGTTGTGGCATTAGAGCAGGGTAGGTGAAAGCCACCCACTGTATTTGACTTGTAGCTGCCACTTGGGTTTTACAAAGCCTGTTCATTGTTTTGGTGGGTTTTTTTAGGATACTTTGGTGGTCTCTGTTATAGTGCTGTGTAGTTCAGTACTCTTATAAAAGCAGTGGCTTGCATGCTCTTTGCTAGAAGATGAGAATTTTTGATGAAATGCACGTTTGTGTCAGGGGAGTGACAGGCATTAGTGGCAGCAGTCAAGACTTTGCTTAAAGAGAGAAGCTCATTTCCATTCCAAGGCCTGATACACTATTTAAGCCTTGCATTTGGACCAAAACCCTGGCAAGCTATAGGTAAGTGGCAAAACACTCAATAATCAGGATTAGGTAATAAAATTGAAATGCTTTATGGGACCTCTGTGGGTCTTGGGCATGGAGACAAATTTCCCTCACAATTTCCATTGAATTAAAGCATCTGGGGAAAGCGGCAGAGTGCCTGAATGAAGACAGAAGTATGGAGAAAGCAGTAAATGGTGGCCTGAACGCAGCTGCTCACTGTGCCTGTTATATTCTAACAGTAGCACTGCCACAGAGGTACACCACAGCTAAAGCCGGCCCTTGGCAGCTGGAAACTTTGGCAACGGGGATTCAGCACTGTAGGAAGAAGGAGTGAGCTCACCATGCTGCAACCTGCATCCTGTTGGCAGGAAAATCTTCTCTTCAATCCCACTGCAAGAGGTAACCTGGGTGTGGAGCTGAGGTGGAGGGCAATGCAGTTACCTGCTCTTGTGCTTTCCCATCCCCTCCCTTGCCTGTAACCCTACAGAATTTTTGTCTGGGAGAGAACAGATTGCCAAGAGGAAGAGGAGTTCTCTGGGGAAAATGGTGCTGGGAGGAGGATGAAGCAAGACAAACCAATACCTTGATTCTTTGAAGTCCTTTCAGCTCTGTGTGAGACAAGGAGGAATGGTTATTTAGCCACCCTCAGCCCTGCAGTTGAGTGAATGAAATAGTTGCCTGCTACTTTTGGGGGAGTCCCTTTGGTGTCTTAGTGACTTTCCTTGTGTGATCATTACAGGCATGTTCTGCAATCCCAAAGATGAAGCAGAACCAGCAATGAATCAGGTAGGAAAAAGAAACACTAATGCTGGGAGTCATTGTGGCCTCCAAATCATTTCATCGATGCCTCAGACCAGAAGCTGTTAAGCTCGGTGGTGTCAGGTCCTTTCACAAGCCAAATGTGTAAAGATATTTCCTACAGGAACTGCCACACTGGAGTGACTGGTTAAACAATAGAAACAGACGGGCTTTTGTTCTGTGTGCTTTGTAACGGATAATACTCAAATGATTAATGAGTTACTAGAGAACCAGCATAGACTTAACTATTATGATGTATGGCATTCATGAACTGCATGAACATAGCTGTTCTGGTGGAAAAAAACTCAGAAGTCAAAGCTTTGAAAAGCTTAAGCACATAAAAATGTTACACTGTTTTGTGTTTCCAGGAAGCACACCGTACTGTAAAATATCCAACACGTTTAAATTGTGTAGTATTATTTATATATGTGTATGTATGTGTGTATTTATAGGAGGAGAGAGAAATGAAGCAATGTGATAATACTCTTTTAAAGCTGTTTGCAGATATTCTATAGCAATGTTGTAAAAGGAATGTCTAGAATGAGAGAAATGAACCCCCAGCTTAAAAAAATAAAAAAGGTAAATCGCATTGTTAGATATCATGCTGGTCTAAAAACTCAATCTGCAAGGATTAATGAAGGAACTGGACCATGAGAGCCAAGAAATGGGGTCTGAAAATAAACTTGATTAAAAAGATAATGCTCAAGATGTACAAAGGAAGACTGATTAGCATAGATGAGAACATCAGTGAACAAGCAGAGGAATAAATCTAACATAGACAGCTGCTCAGATCAGATCGGAACATATTTAAAAGATGAAAGACAACATGAGGAACAATTTCTCATTTAGACTGGAGAGGAAGGCCTCCAACTGATGTATTCCTTCTATAAATGGCTTTTGGCCAAGACACAAAGTTTTGTCCACAAAAAAATATGGTAGTTGGTTTACTTTTATCCTGGAAATCTGTAGAAAGACCATGACAGGAATTCCATTATGAGAAAAGGACACAAAATGATGAATAAAACTTAATCAGCAAATACTTTTCAAGGCAGAAAAAGTAGTAGACTGGGGGCATGAGGATGGGAATTAAATTATGATTTATGCTTTTTCACATGTGAAATAAATGCCCCCTGTATTTCACAGTGGCTTTCTGGGAAAAGCCCAATGTGACTTTTTTATTTTTAAGGGAAAGGCGTCAAAGCAATTCAAACTGTGAAAGCAGCATTGGAGTGCAGATTGCTAGCTGTTTATTAACTCTTATGATGAGGATTTAAGAGTGAGAGTAAGTCTTCAGATGATGGGCCACTGCAAAAAACAGAAGTGTGTCATCTCTGCAAAATCAAAAACAAAACTAGAAGAAGGGAGGGATGCATACGGCTCAAGGAAATATGTGTGATACAAAGTTAGCTAAAAGAGGGGTTTTATTTTATTTATTTTTTAATTGAGAAGAGTCTTAGAGGAAGAGAGTAGAAGAAAGACCTGAATCTGTCCCCTTAAGTAAACAGACATAATTTTTAGTCCCAAGAGAAATGAATAAAGAAAGACAGAAACCCTAATTTGGCTAATCTGCTACCATTGTTGTACAGCTCTTTAGGTGAGCCTAGTTCTGAACAGATGTCACCGTAGGATGGCCTCACCAGCTCAATGTGTCTGAAGGCACAGGGTTGGGTATTTTCAGTCAGGCACAGGCAGTCACGGCTGCTGCTATTTTTGCGCTGACTCCTCTCTAATCACTCAACACATTTTAAAACAAGATATAATGATAGACTATGTTGCCAAGACAGAAAAATCAACAAAGTATCTAAGGGAATATGAAAAGAAATGAAAATTCAAAATGTATCTGGAAGAGAAATATAACGGACAAAAAAACTTTTGATAAAGGTTGTTTCTATAAACTTGGCAATGTCTCTGCTATAAGTAAACACGACTGTCTGACTGTCTTGCTTTATGTTCAATACATCCAAACTTGGGAGTGTGTGGGGAAAATACAAGGAAGTCTGTTCTTTTGGTATAGCCAGCTAAGTTTTCAGGCCTAATCCATTCTGAAATTAAAATTAGCTCAAATGGTTGAATTCTACCAGGAACTTTATAATGGAGAATTTCCTTCATAAATATGGATAAGAAGACGACAACTTTTTGGATGTCCTAAACAGTGACTTCCATTAGGAAAAATGAAATAATTTTTTTCCCAATGGTTAAACAACGCTATCTCTGAATTTCAGATCTTATTTTATTATTATTTTATATATGACCTAGGATAGAAGTCCCAAATCCCCATTAATACGTATGAAGTATCTGTGGGTTTATATTGACATTTTTAATGGTAACCATTGAATCAGCTTACATGGAACCCAAGGCCAAAGTTCCATTAACTTCAGCACCGTTGAATCAAACATGAGAAGTAGTAAAACCCCTTTGATTTAAATGAATTGGGAAACATGATGGTTTAGCACTCCCCTTCTAGGTAATAAAAATCAGAATCCAAAACAAACTGATATAAGTAGAACAACTTGCGTTTCTGATATCAAATGGTTTTGGCTGCAGGCATAATCTAGCTATACTTCTCTTTCCTTCATTGTTAATACTCTTTCCAGCTCCATTTTTGTAGGGATTTAGGGTTTTATTTAATTTTTTTTTTTGGTAAATGCTAGTATTTTGAATACCTGAAAATGCTTTCTGGCAAATGCAGGGCAAATAAATTACATTGTAATGGCAAAAAATAAGTGTCCTACTGAATTAGGTACACCATTTACAAAGCATTGTAGAAGCTGAAATACACAATTTTCTGGAAACAGATCACTGGTAATTAGTAAAACTCTATCATTTGTGTTTGCAAAATATACAATGCATCTTCATTAGCAAATCATGCGCTCAACAGGAGAAACTCCATAACATGACATGGTTGGTGCAGAGAATCTGGCATTCCAATGTATAGATAAAGCCAGGAGTTTAAGTCTGGGCAAGGTTTAGCCCAGTCCCTCGTGTGGGTCATGCACAGCTCCAGTACTTTACTGGGAGTTCTGAAGCACAACTTCCAGTTCAGGTCCATCCATATCATGGGTTCTTCCACACCTTCACGGCATTAAGCCCAGCCGAGCAAGTCGTGGTGTCTCTTCAACATACATATCTGATCCCTCTAAGAACAATAATGTTATATACACACAAAATAGCATTTTTTTCGGCCATTGATGTTGCTGTTAGACATTCTAAAAGAGTTTTTGAAGACAAAATCATAGTGTAAAATTTATTTGTGGATATTACTTGCCAGAGTTCTTTATGAATTAACTGCACTACCTCTGTTTAAAGTACAAATTGTTATTACTTAAGAGATAGATGGATTATACTGAAAACATGTAATAAGGGAAACAGGATTGTGGTTTACAAGCTGTGTAGGAGGACTATACTGAGTCAACATGGAAGTTCTTTAACTTTATGCATAAGATTTCATAATGAATATATTGTATTTTCTCAAGTGATAGAATTACTTTGCTTCAAACCTCTCTGATTTACTAACGTTGACTAAAAATAGTCACATAAGTGCATATCAGACAGGATTTTTCATATGAAGTTACCTGAATATATCCTGTTAATTATGTTTTTCATTGATTTGCTGATGCAGGGGTAAAATATGGGCATTTCCCAGGATATGCAATTAGCATAATTTACAGTGATGGCAAAACCCAGGTGATATGTGCAGCTTTGAGTATTCATTTAAAAAAAAAAAAAAAAAACCTCTCTGTTACTACATAGTGCCAAATAAGCTTTTGGTTTGGGACCATGTTTCTATTTTGTTTATATAAAGTTTCTATAAAGAAAAAAATAACAAGAGTAGTGATTCTCCTCACACAACTGATCTTGGAAACAAACTTTTGGAGAGGAGGCTCTCAGTAATGACCATTTCAATAATTTACATTACCTTTTTATTTTCTAATTTAAATAGCCTTACTTTTGCTCCTATAAAAATTGATATTCATTTTAGTATTTTTCTTGTTAGTTACACTTGTCTTAAAATACCCTTAGGAATAAATTTGTACTCTAAAACAATGTGAGAAAAAAATATATGTAACAGTTCCGATTTTATCCAAATGAAATTATTTTAGCTAATTTCCTAATAAATAAGATTTGCATAGCAAATATCACTGACTTTTTTGCATACGGCTGTTTCAGATATTTCAAATATATTGCAGAATTTAATTTGTCTATGAATACTTACTGAAATAAAATCTCCATGTGAAAAGGATGCCAAAATATTTTAGGTAGAATACAATAGGAATGTGCAAACAAGTAAATAGAGCTCAACAGGAAAGATCGCTACAAATCATCAGAATTAAGTAAGACAATTCAGTTTTATTGACACGTGGAAAAACACTTCTCACTTTATAGTTTTTATCCCAGTTCTGTTTCCAGAAAAATGGCATTGCACCTATTTATCACAATAAGCCACGCTTAGCACTTTTCTCTTAAGCTTTCCAAAATGATAACAAATTTGCACCTGGATATACAAAATGTGTATTTAAACTATCTAGACATACTGGTGCTTTTTCAGGTCTGTAGCTACATTTACTTCCAGAGGCCATCTGTATGTGGTAGGACAGATGGCCCCTGAGCTACCAATCTCTGTCTTGGTCACCCAGTTGCCCAGACCATGAAATCTCAAAGAAGTGCCCAGATTCCTGCCTGGCCCATGTGCCTCACCTCCATCCCAAGGAGAGACCAGGTTGTTCACCATCTCTGGACATACCAGGAACACACCTCAGGTGAGGACTCACTTAGCACATCCTGCCATCAGCCAGAAAGTATCATCTTGACCCAAATGCCATTCAGACCCGTGAATAAGCTCCTAATAAGATTTAGACCTGAACCTGAACTGTGGAGTTCAGGTTTGGTTACTTACATAAATTTTAAGTACTCAATGTCTGGCAAGCATTGGTAATCGATCTTGAGTCAGGGCTGTTAAAGCATTTCTTGCATGATCAAGGAAGACTCAAGCATAAGCTGAGTCACATAATGACTTTATTTACTTAGCAGGGTTGGAAGCAAATCCTGCTGTTTCAGTAGCTAGACAGCCAATACTTGGAAATATATCCTAAAAGTCTTTAAAAACTGTTGCTTTAAAAACAAATGCATAGCATGACCCTCTCATGTACCTATGAAACAAGTAATATCCACTGTCACCATGTCAATATTATTACAGCTACATTATCACACCTATGTACTGTTGTTGAAAGCAAACACAGGTAAAGATTTCACATTCTTAACTGTGCTATAGTTACTCTCACCTCAGCACCCTCGTGAAATAACTGCAGGATGGAACGGGAATAATCTCTGCCTGCTTCACTACTGGGATTCCATATTGCATTTTAGCTTGGGCACACAGCAATGAGCATCTTGCCATTGACTGACAAGGATAAATCTTAAGTGGGCACACATATAAAGAGTTTTAGTAGGTGGAAGACAAGCGTCTGATTCATCCTAAAGACTGGGCAAAGACCCACACAGCCACTGGGATACAAATTGCAATTTATTAGGCTTCTGAAGATCTTGCAGGTAAGGGAGACAAAAGAGCTGAAATACAGTCAAATGCCTCTACATAAAAGTGAGATTTGTGGAAGTATTCACTGAGTTCATTTTTTCCAGATTCAGTTTTATTCTATAGTCTGTGCTTCATTTTCCTACCTAAATTGATTCTAAAAATGCCAGATTAAAATTATGTTTATTCTGCGAAGTGTAAAGGGAAATATTTGCTAGATTAGTTTTTTTTAACTGCTGCATACATTTGTTGCAGCTTGAAACAAGAAAACTAAATGGGTAAAAATTCCAGTACTCAGTATACATCTACATCTTGTTATGCAAAGTCACCCTCAGGTAATACCTGTCCCCATATAAAATAATAAAAGTTAAGGCAAAAAGGAAAAGAATATATGAAATAGCAACAGCATGTGATACCAATTATGTTACAGCCAAAAATAATACTTCTTGGTATGTTATGCTTAAACTACGTTCTGTTAATGTTACTTGCGTATAGGCAGTTTTCGATGTACACTTAGAAATATTTCTATTTGAGGACTATTAGGAAAATATTTTGAAATTACAATGTTTGAGCATGTGGAATGAGTTACCTCGCACAATTATGTGAACTACTGTATAGCAGAGCTGCATTAGCTTCCCTGCAACTAATGAACCATGTCATTAATTACAGACATTCAAAATAAAAATTACTCCAAGGCAAGCCAAATATTTACTATAAATAAAAGGGTCAAGAACTACAAAGTAGCCATTTCATTCTAAACCAATTGTGTTTAATTTTTAACCTCTTTCTCCTCAAATTTAATTTGAAGCAGATTAACTTGATTTTATATGTCAAATCTGACAGCGGTAGGTGTACCCTCAATGAGACTTCCATCAGGGGCTAGGGCCAGGATCACTGGAAGATTTTCAGTAAAAGTGCTAACTGTTTTAAGGATGTGTTTATTAAACTCACGTGACTTGGTCTCAGGGTAGGTTTCTCTTGGATATAGCTAGGAAGCATATTTCCACAGGTTTCCCTTTGATTGACTCACTGGCAAAACCACCATCAGCTTTCAGTCATGGCATGGGAAGTAGACACATTCCCTGATCTCAGAGGAGCTTGCAAACGGAGGGCAGAGCCCTGGGACTGCAAATAGGGCTGCTGGGCAGAGCCTGCCAGAGCGATGGGAGAAGCCCTTTGCCCTCTCCGTTTCTCCTTGCACAATGGACTAAATGGGAGATGGCAGGTGTCACCAACTTTCTGGCATCTGTGCAAGGGTGCTCCTCAGCATTCATTAGGAGCTGGGATCTTGCCAAGGCTTTGCATGGTTGAACCACTGCCATGGTGTTAAGGTGCAGCAAAATATGGTACAGACCCTAGAAATTCAGGTAAGGCCAAAAGCTGACTGCTGCTATTGGGTTTGAATAAAGGTGCTGGACTGGAGAACATCCAGAAAGTTCTCTTTGGTTGCATTAGGCTGAGTCTAGCTGTTGCCTTGGTGCTGGTTGCTGCAGCTGTTTAAAAGCCACCATACCTCTTCTGCCTGCAGGAAACATATAGCTCAAATATTTGTTTTCTTCCTCAATTTCTTCCTCAACTTGCTCCTCTACTATGTGGTGGCTCAGTGGCAGAGTGGGGCAAATGATTATCATCTTTGTAGAAATCTTTCTGTGGAAGAGAGTTTTCCTTGTCAGGCACCCAAAGGGAAGCCCTCCCAGGTCATTCAGTCCTGCAGGGAGAGCAATAGCTGTCAGTAGGTGAGGACACTGCCTGCGAAGGTCCTATGAACCGCCCCACATGCTGGCTGACACACAGTGCCTACCAAGGGTCAAGCTGTCTTCACTGCTGCTGTACTAATGTTTTGTTTGTGTGACTGAGATTTTGTCTAAGGTTATTTTTGCTTGCTTTGGGTGATCTACTTATTTTTGTAATACCCAGTCCTAAATAATGCAATAGCATTTTCTTCTGTGAATTCACTATAGTTCTTTATGTAAGTCACATGATGTTCCATTATTGCATCACTGACCATTTTATATTAAGCCTAATTTAAAATATTTGTGCTCTTTCTCCTATTGGAACTGTGTTGTTACCACTCCAAAAGTTAGGCATGAGGGTAGACAGATGTGCAGAGCATATAATAGTGAGCAAGGAATTTCCCCAATGAAACAACCACATAAAAGTTCCCAAACATCCACCCCTATGCTTGTAACTTGGGTGTTTGGCATAATAAAGATAACAGCAATAGATAAGTAGTTTATCTAAATGTATTGCCAAGAACAAAAGCAGACAAAATTATAAAGTATGGTGCTATCAGGAAGCCAGAAACTGCCACAGTCCAAACCAGGTTCCATATTATTTTCAGTTAGTTCCAGTTGCGTTCACAGTGATTTTAACAAAAGCGAAAAGAACAAGAAGAGGAATTGAGTGGAAGTAAATAGCTCAAGTAGGCTTTGCTGGAATGTGGGAAAAGTCATATTAAAATCAACAAAAGCATTCAATGCATGTCTTGGAGAAGGAGGTTTTGTTTAAGTAAGAGAAAGGGTCAGCTGTTAAAAAAAATATTTGGGCAATATGAAAAATTACAAATCCTTTCATCAGGAGTTTGAGACTGATTGCATGAGGGTGTACAGACTTAAAAGTGACAACTTTTACAGCTCAACGATGCTTTTGCAATGAAATCCTGGCTCCATTCAAATCAATGGCACAATTCCCATCCGCTTCAATGGAGCCAGGATTTCATGCATATCTGTCTTTTTTCATTCTTCCTTGATATTTGTATCACAACTATCTGGCAGGCTATTGTCTATACAGGTCAAAATTACAGCTTTCTATTCATATGTGTCGGGGTTACTGTCTGTTTTCTCACGGAAGAAAAAAAGTGAAAAAGTGTTCTGCATATTTCTAGTGCTGTATCATTCACCTCATTGCTCAGAGTAAAGAGAAAAGAATTGCCTGCTGTATCTGGTAGGAGAAGGACAAAAATGCAAGCAAAAGGGCTAAATGCTGCCTGTGTTTAATTCTTAACTCCAAGGCTTTTAAAGAGCTCTTATTTTCAGGTCTACATATATTAAGTTTCGGATATGGGTGTCACGGGATTTAAGTAGGGGCAGAATTACCTCAGTGCTGTCTCCTCTTAAAAAATGCTTCCTGAATATGGAAAAGTATTGCATGGGCAGGAAGGAAGGTGACTTTCATCAAACAGATCTGTCATGCAGTGAGACTATTTAACTCATCAAACAAACGCTGGCACTTGTGCTTCTGAATATAAGCATTAACCTAGAAAAATGAGAGAGATTAATGAAAATTCAAATTGAGAGAATGAAAATAAGAGATAAACTACTACTTTGCAGATGAATGAATTTTTAAAAATGCTTAAATCCACAGAGCTTGTCAAAATGCACCAAGAAGTGTGCTGGTAAGTGAGAAATGACACAGAGAAGGCAATAAATGTGAATGGGGAGCTTTGTGTTCCCCCAGTGCACTATTTGTACACTACAAAAGCTTTGAAAGAATTGTAATTCTACACTCACTGTTGCTTATCTTGAGGAAAGTACATGCAGTCTGCAAAGTGGCTATTGCTATTCTGTTTTAAAAGCCCATCTGAGAGCACATAGAGATTACAAACCAGAATATTTCACAAATATAAAGGGGAGCCTTAGAAAAGTAAGGAAACATTCACACAAGCAAGAATCCTTTAACCATGGTCAAAGTTAGAAAAGAGGAAATATATCAGCTGACTTTAGCTTGTGGATGGTATCATGGTAGATAAAAATATATCCATGATAATACATGTGTATGTGTCAATAGAGAGTGAATCCCACATAAGAAAATAATAAAAGTATTGATCTCCAGAAAGAGTTCAGCTCCAGGCTAGATATAGAGTGAATCCAAGGACAGAACAGTTTTGGATACAACCAATAAACAAGAACACATTAATGGTTCTGACGTTTTCTATCTTCTTAACTCCTCTTGTATTACCGTGTCATTAACCTACCAGACAACTTATCTAACCAAATATATTGGTTATTTAAAATACATACACACATAAATTCTCAATTTGGTCACAGTTAGATCTTGCACAATCCATGATACACGGTCTGTCCTTTTTAGTAGGGTACGTCAGGATGGTATGCAAATGCTGTTGGAAATAATTGTGAGTACATAATTAATGTTCAATACCACAGAGGGCATTTCTGAATGCTGCATCAGCAATTTTTTCTGCTAGCAGTCTCTTTCGGCAAAATATTAATGGAAATTTAACACACTTGGGAAGTGTGAACAGCAGGGTTGATGAGCCTGGGATCAGTGCCAAGTTAATGGAGCTACACAACTTTTGTACCCGCCAGCTCATATCCTACAAGCTTGGAAAGCAGCTAAGGAGAATGCATCCCTCCATGTAAGATGTACTTAAGCAGGGGTATGACACCAAGGCAAACATCATAATTCCTGATGGAAAAGGAAGCCAAACATATTGCCTCTCTTTTCTTTTCAGCTGGCAAAAAGGAAAAAGGAAATCCTTTCTAAGTAGAAAAATTCATCCTGTATTTCTCTTTTCCGGGTCTTCAAGGTCTCTTTCTCTGATTTCTTTGTCTTTCTCAGGGAGATGCTGAATGGTGCTTTGCTCATTGCAAATGTGGATCATGGAACTATCTTTTCTTTGGCATATTTGCTAATATTTTTGTTGTATATATATCAACAATGATGAGAACTTCATTAAAACTAGAGCCTTAGTTTCACAGAAAAAAACTGCTATAAATGTGGTTAGGAAGTTTGTTGTGAATCTCACTGCTCAAATTTAAAGTGGAGGCCACAGGCAATAAACATGGTAACCTCTGGTGTCACTTAATGTGTTACTTTTCAGACTACCATATGATAATAGTTTAATTGTGTTTACCTCAAGAGAGTGAAAATTAGTACTTCTGTTTCAGGAGCAAAAGTTGCCCGTTGTTGCCAAGGTTGTTGTGTGCTGCTTGACTGAGTGGTGCTTGCTGCTGTCTACAAATCCAAATTTTCCACATGATTTTGTGATAAGATCTAAATCTCTGTATCAAATGCTAAAACCTATGGCCCTTGCAAAACAGGAAGATTTATGTAATGAGCAGTGGTTGAGGGAAATAGGATTGTTCTCACTAGGGAAGGGGAGACAGTGTAGTCATCTAATTGATTGATTTCCTCATATGCAGAAGAGTGATAAAATTGACCTAGACAAACTTCTCTCACTGGCAAAACCTCAAAAACAAGATGACATAATGCACATCCTAGGAAATTAGGAGCAGATAGGAACTTAACACTAAGCTACTGCATTTCATCCAAAAGGAAATACAAATATTGAACAGATTATAAGAAAGGCCCAATAAGAGTGGCAAAATCAATTAATTCAAGAGGTAATAAAAGAAATTGTAGACAACAATGATCAGGTGTAGAGAAATGCAGTATCTTTAAAAGAAAAAAAAAAAAAAAGACAAAATATCTCCCTTGGTTTTCAAGTATTTTGATTTTCTGTTTTAAAAAAGATGCAAATCCAGAAGCACAGAAGCAGGAAATTATATACTGACATATTCTAAGTCTAACATTCCAATTCTGAAATGCACTGTCTTCCTCTTATTATATGCTGATCTTCAATAGATATTGTAGAGAACTGTAGGGTTTGACTTTTGAATCTGCATCACTGGGAATTCATTAGCTAGGCTAAGTCTAGAGATAAGGAGAAGGCCAGCCGGCTCCTGATATGCAGGGCAGTAGACAGATGCCAAGTCCCCTTTCCCAAAGTACTCGTGCAAAGGAGAGCTACCAGAGGTAAGAAAGCATCATTGCTACCTGTTCAGATCAAAGGGTGTCCTTTACAGCCTGTCCAATGGGGTAGCATCATCCAGGATATTCCCACTTTAACATCTCTGTCTTTATTGGACATGAGGTGCTAAATTTACAAAGAAAAGCATGTGCTTACTTGCTTCACTGGCTGAATGGGAGCCTAAGTACCTGAATTGGGAAGGTATGCAGGAAAGGCTGTTTCCTGCCTTTTTTTAAAAATCTATTTGTAGATAAAGTTTGTTAATCCCTGCAATTAACTGCAGAGAAGAAAATAAGAAGAAAATATTTCTCTTTCTTACCTGAAGTCTTAAGGCTGCCCTGGCAAGGAATTCAGTTTTTCTGCTGTTCCAGCAGATTGTTTGAAATTGAGGAGCTGCATTAGCACTTTGGGAACAAGAAATAAGAGTGCGGACCTGAGAGCATGGAAATTCAGTGAGGAAGCCTTCCTGCTTGAGACACTTAAAAATTAAATCACTGAAGCTTTTAGAAATGTAGTGTAGAAGACTCACACTCAACTAACAGGAAACTAAAAGAGATTGCCTACTAGTCATTTCTGAATTGCAAAGTTTTGCCATTCTCTGATGCTAGCTGGGGGCATTTGGCTGAATTGTTCCTGGGTAAACAACTCTGTTCATGTTCCTACAGCAGGCTCCAGGCAGGAACTGACTGTAGAAAGAGGCAAAAAGAAGGTTTCAGAGCTAATACCTCAATGAAAGTAGGAGCTCAGTTGGTTCCTGGGTTATGAGTGATCAATAGAGACCAGCATTCTCACCATTAATGGGTCAGTTATGCTCAATTGAGCTTTGAGCATTTAGGTGCATGTAGTAGCAGGAGTCAAAAGAGTCCAGTTTTGCCAAGACTGCTAAAAACCAAACCTTCTTCCCTCCTACTCCCTCATCTTAGCATAGAAGGAAAGCGAAAATAGAAGGACCGTCTGCTTAATATACCACTCTGCAAAAGGGCCTCTGGAGACAGTCCAGTGCAGCTCTCAGGACCAGCTGGCCCTGTGTCATAGCCAAGGATCCAGGCTCCAGCAGGTCAGGAGCTTTGGAGGTAAAGTGTCTGCTGGAGGCAATGAAGATCTTCAGATCCATTGGTTCAATTAACATGAGCCTTTATATTTCCAAAATAATTATTTAGGGATTCTGGTATCTCTTATAACCATATATTCAGGCCCTGGGCATCGTTCATTACAGTTATATTTCTAACAGTGGCAAGTAAACCTTCACCCTGCTGTTTAGCCTCATCTGCGGTGTCTTGACTTGCCTTGTCTGTGCATCTGAGCCAACAATGAGGAAACCTTCTTTTCTACTTAAGCAGATGTTTAACTTTCAGCACCTAAGCTGACCTTTTAACTTGGGTTAGAAATTCTGGCCCTGCTGAAGTGGGTGGAAGTTTTGGCACTGATTTTGATAGAGCAAGCATTTTGTTCCAGGTGCTTTGCTCAATAAAGCATACAAAATTACAAACCATAGGCCCTTCCTATTTCTCAACTTCTCAGTCATCCTAGGTATCACTAGGTGATAAACACAAAAATCTTGAGGAAATGAAATGGCATCTTAAAACAGCTCCTACATCAATGATTAAAATACCTTTTAATATATATAATAGGTACACATATGCACACATGACACACATACATAAGATGTCAATGGGATCAAAGCTTTTCTCCAGCACTGTAATAGGTGGCATGCACCCACGCTTATCTGCTAAAATCAAAACTTGTACAGGCATGTGCAGGTGCTGGGAGTTGGTTTTTCATATTGTTGGCACGGGGCCAAAGAGTAGAGCCATACACCTTCATTTTTTAACAAGCCCATGTTTTCTCAGGTGTTCGTTTATCTTTGTGAAGAAGCTTCTCAGACCTGTAACCTGAAGTTTAGTATATTAATAGGTAGAGGTGCTCTTACTGCCAATAAACAGGCCTTATTCTGTCTCAGATGCAAGAATATAACTGTAGAATTCTTTCTATAGTATTTATAACTATTCTTTTCAAAAGTAGGAATCGTGCATGTGGAATGATAACAATTGGCATTTGGAACAGACTACCAAAGGATGTGGTAGGTTTTCTACCACTGTGAGTTTCACCATCAAATTTGGTTAACTTTCTAAAATATATGTTTGGGTTCAATCTACAAGATGCTGTCCTAGAGGCAGGAACAACTCTATGAAATGTGTGGCCTGTATTAAAGAACTATAAAAGTAATTGTTGTAGTGGCTCTTTTTGGTCTTAAAAATCTATGAGTCTGTGCTGGTTTTGGTGATAGAAAGATACCATGAACAGAGACAGAAGACAACAAAGAATTATTTTCTTGGGAAAAATATTGCTCTGAAAAACCAAAGGAAAGCTAAGGAAGGTGTGTATTACTATCCATGTGATTAATATAAGCACTCTGCTGAAGTGGACCAGTCCTTTAATTCACTGTTAAGTTCTAAAACCATGGAGTAGGTTGACTGAAATTTTGAGTGATTGAATTGTTTATATTTAATATCTTTTGGTAATTTAGGAGGTGACTCTGGTTTTGGTACTTAAGCCCCATTACAGCATTGTGATTTTTCTGCAGGCAATATCGTCAATTAACATTTTTCTCAATACTCTGCATTTTGACAGCAATGTAACCTAGGAGTCAAATTGCTGGTTTTTTGGTTGTCTGAGAGGCTTTTGTTTTTCTGCTGTTGTCTACTTCAAGGGTTCATTCCTCCTACTTTGCAGTCAGTAGAGTTTTATAGTTGTCTCTCATTGGCTAGGGACAGGGCTCTGGCTTTTCTTTTGTGCATTTATTTGATCCAAAGAGCTGGCTCTTGTTATCTAAACTGAAAGTCACTTTCTCATCCATTAGTCAATGTATGTTAAAGATCAAAAGTTTGGGGGATTTGTTGTTGATTCTAATCTCACAGCATTTTTCTTTATTTACTGCTCTTGTAGATTCTGTATTTGGGAATTTGCAAAACTTGTTTTCAATGTCAACATCCAAGTACTTCCCATAAATAAAAAAGCTGAAGTCACTTAAAATAGTTTCAAAGGCTTCCCCACACAATCTCAGATGGAATAGTCTATTGTTTCCTGGTATTAATCTATGTTTTTATTTTACATTGTAATATGATGTTGCCACTTGTTTTTTCTAGTCCTTTTGGATGACTGCTGACATATAGAAGGTTATGAAAAGAAATTGTATCTTTAAAGAATGCTAAAACCCTTCTTATTTCTTCTTTCTTTTATGGGTACTCTGGAAGATGTGCTGTTTTCAAGTCTTATTAGGATTAAAAGTGTTTAACTCCTACCTATTTCAGAATTTCCTGAATGAGCCTGGGGACAAAACAAAACAACAACAACAACAAAAACCACAAACAAAAACCACAAAAAAACCCCAAACCCAAACAACAAACAAAACCAAACAAACAAAAAAAAAACCCACACAAAAACCACCACAAAAACATAGATTAATTACAAATGTATATCCTTCAGAGTCATCAGTTACTCCTATAAGGATATATGACAGAAACGAGCTTTTGGGAAGGAAATTGATGTGCAGGAGTATTCAGCTACCCAAGAGTAACAGAGCATTTTTTGGGCAAGTTATCCCACGTCCACTGCATGGAGCAGCAGGAGCTGTTAGAAATACCCTGAGGAAATACTGTAGCTCTCCAGCACCTGCTAATACCATCAAGGCAGGAGCTGCCTTGAATGGTGCTCGTTCTGTGCCTATAAATGTCCTTGAATGATGTACCCTGCTCCATTCCTGTCTTTGTGTCCCTGTGTCTTACTGTTGCTCATGGAGATGCTGCTACATCACCTGACAGCAAGTGATACCTGCAAGCATAGACAGATAGGAAAGATGCTGTTTTCCAAAGCCACTCTGCAATAGGTGTTGCATTGTCAGCAGGTCACCCATTGCCTTCACATTCCCATTTCCCAAGGAGAGTCGCTCCAAAACAGATGACAAAAGTGTGACAGCTTTCTCTGGGTCATACAGTATTACACCTGTGGTGGAGCATGGCAGCGTTCACAGCCTCCTGCTGTCAGGGCGTCTTTGGATCCTGTGTAAGGAAGTTTGATGTGTGCCCCCAGCAGCTTTGCAAATGAAATCTGAGTTTAAATATGTGATTTCTCTTAACATGCTATTTTAAATCTTCCTTTTTAAAAGCAGTGCTTCCTCAAAACTGCTGTCATACAGTAAGGGACATCTCAAAGCAGCAGTGATATTACCACGAATCAGGCAGATCTGAGATCACCTGGGTTATGCCACAGTGTTCACTGGTCATTGGAGGAGCCATAACTCACAGTAGGAGTCATCCTTCATTGTCAGTCATCTTTTTCTTCTTTTTCCTGCTGTTTTACAGTAATTATTTTCAGTAGTTTTTATGCATCAACTCCTCTTTTCAATGGACGCAGTGGATGGCTTATTCTCTAATTTCTAGCATGGATTACTTTGGCCAAAGTGGATTTTTTTCTTAGTACGCTCTTTAAATAAAGCAGAGCAAGTACTACTTGAGGAAAGATTTTGATAATTCTGTTAATTTATTTTGGTATTTACAACCACTTCATTTACTTTCTTTAAAATTTCATAAAAGGGATTTTAAAATTATTATTAATTGTGGGCATGGTGATAGGAAGAATAAAGGCTGTAAATATGCATAGACACAGTATTTGCACTGCAATTCCATGTCTGTTTATTTTGGATGAGGGATCTGAATTAGGTACTGTCTAATCTGGGAAGGGAGTGATAACACAGGATTCAGGTGGACAGTAATTATCACACACAATTAACCAAAAATATTGCCCATTGCCAATGGCTCTTTAACAGTCTCCAAGGTGAGTTGGAGTTTCATTTAGCTAAGAAGATATTTTTAAGTAAATGCATTTGTATAAAATGCTAAACTTGGCATGGAAGTAGTTTGCTAGCAAAAAAGGGGTTGTGACTGTCATACAAAATGTCATACAAAATCAGACATGGGTAACTAGCCAAGGTCTAATTTTGATGGTTTTTTAAAGTTCTGATACACACAAGCTTAATTTCTACAGAGGAATTTGCATTTAATCCTCTTTAGACTTCCCCTTAATTTTGTTTCCAAAGAATGATCATCTATTTGTATTTTTCAGGTAGTGCCTTTATAACATGCTTTATTCTCTCACTGATGCGTGCCCCTCCCCAGTAAAAAACCATGAAGCAAACCACAGATTTCAAAATGCATGTCCTCCTAAGCACTTCCCTAAGAATATTGCTGAGTTTAAATGTCTTCAGTATGTGTGAGAAAGTAAATATACATGTAACAAAGAGTTCTTCCTTCCGTGTACAAGAGCATGTTATAGAATGGAAGAAATATTATTCTTGGCATGATAATTAATAAGAAATAACACATTTGAAGAGTACTAACCCACAAAATGCAGGTCTTACAGTTGGCAGGCAACAGAACTTTATTCTAGGATGAATTTTTTTTCCACTACACTAGGAGTTATATGGGTGATAAGTCAGGAGCCTTTGGCTTTTCTTAGTTTTTATAGTAACATTAATACAACAGAAATAATAAATTTTTATTTTGCATGTAAAATTTACAGAAGTAATTTTCTTCTCATTTCAGCTGAACAGTATTGCGTGAAGTCGGTATGTACTGAATGCAGAACAGTTTCATAACAGTTCTTTTCCACAGGATTTCTTCTAACAGCCCTTGCATATTAGAGGTTATATGTTTATGGAATCTGTCTTTCCTCATCCTTCTTTCTCATTTTGTGCTGTAGCAAGGCTACTATGGTCCAGGTTCCCACTCTCCTGCCAGGCAGCACAACCCTGCCTGGAATACACGGTTCTGAGCACTGAAATATCTACCACTCTCAAGGGTAATTCACACTTTTATTAAAGATCCGTAAGAATTCTTTAGCATCCTGCAGGTCAAGCATGGAGCCTTGGGGAGGCTGTGAAGCTCTGAAACCAAATGAGCTTTTTTTTTTTTTTTTTTTATTTTCTTTTGAATGAGTGGATTTGTAGAAGGATTTCAGCATTGAGAGATGGATAAATACCACAATTTTGTTTTAAACTACTATATCCCCAGAACACATAGTCAGTGCTAATGACCTTCTGCAGGGGCACCTGTTGAGGCAACAGATCAGCACCACTACCAGAAAGAGACAAGAATGTCCCAGCCTCTTTGTCATTCTCTACTTTTCCTGCCCCATGTTATCATGTCCTCCTTGTGCAGCCCTTAAGAGAACACCTTTAACAAAAATGAGGAGGAAAAAAACCCCACAAATCCACTCATTTCATTTCTAATGAAACTAATTATCAGATAATATAAGCCATCTGTAGCCATATACTTAATTATTACCAAGTGAGGGAAATCAATGTTGATTTAGTGATTATTGGTTTCAAGGGGACGGGTAAACACAATGGCCAGGAGCTGTGGTGTGCCAGGGTGGGCATGCCAGCCAGCCATTGCAACATCACCTTCTGGTGGAGAAATCTCCATGTTTACCTTCACGGAATGATCTGATCCGCAACCCACGGGTGCTGTTGGTGGGTGGCTGGCAAGGGCATTCCTCACATGCTTCTAAATAACTATTTGGAAGGAGGGTGGGTGAGCCACACCTGCCAGCAACTGCAGAAGAGCCTTGTAGTTTCTACCTGCTAGAAAGGCAGGGGCTTTTTCTCCACTATATTGCCTTTATATCTTCTTCCACTGTAGTTTATTGCAACCACTCGATATAACAAGGCAGACTAATATGAAGCCTTCCTGATTGGATAAAAATTGTTAAAACACTCTTCCCCACTCCATTATATAAGAGTGTAAGGTGTTGCTGAAGATGCCAGAAATACTGGGCGAAACAAGGGAGAAGACACGTCACCCTGTACAATTTTTCTTCTCCTCCACTGCAGGCAGGATGAGCAGGGCTAACGCCAGCTCATGTGGAGGCTCTGGACTTTCAATATGAGGAAACCCAGGGAAGGATAGTCTGTGATGGAAACCTGAGGGAGCCTTTCAATCTACAGACAGTTTAAGGACTGTTGTTTTCCAGTTTGCACTAGTGTGTGCACAAGGTTGGTGTGATCCTTAGGCACCGATGGCCTCTTGGAGGTCGCAGTGTATTTGAGAAGGTTTGCTTTTGGCATCGTGCGGCCAGAGTCGTTTGGAGCCTGATCGTGTGCTAGAGAACGTGTCAGGAAACCACAAGACATAGTTTCTCTGTGTGGTGATAATCTGCAGGGAGCCTGGATAACTGTAATGGTATATTGCTGCTCACTTTATGTCTGGCTTTGCATTAACTCTTCAATTTGCTTGCTTTGGCTCCCCTGACTGTTAAATACATACACGCAGGGACTCTTCGACATAGTAAAAAATCAGCTTCTGGATTCGCCTCCTTAGTCTCCAAACTCTGGAGCTCCTTCGTGCTGGTCCTGTTCCTGCGTGCTGCGTGGGGTTGCGTGCAGCCACCACTGGGGTAAGTCACCATCTTGCCTTCCCTTGATAATTTGCTGTGACAGTGACTAATTCCAGAGGCATCAATAATGAGCTAGGGATTTTCACCTGAATAAAAGTCACTATCAAATTTACAAGGATTATTTTTAACTGTTATCAAATGAAAAATAGTTTTAAAAGAAGCTCTGTCTGTCCCTCCTGCTTTGCTGTGCCGAACTCCAGTAAGCATGGGGCATCTTGCTTTTTAACCCTTTTGACAGTTTTCTACTTTTAGAACTCGTCCACAAATGCAGAAGTTTTGTCATTTCCACCAAGCCTGGAGTATTCCACTCCCCTTTTCTCTAGTTCTCCTCTATTTTATCATTTAGATTAAAATTGACTGGCCAAAAAGGGATTGATGGAACATCCAGAATCTGTCTTTGGGCAAGGAGATTGTTGTCCTTTTCTCCCCATGTGTTGGATCAGTGCTTGCAAGGCTGCAGAAGGGCCATTTCCTCTCACACCAACAACATGTTTACAAAATAGCATCTCTTAGGCCTGACATGCAAAATATAGGGAAATAAGATCCCCATGACTTTATGATACCAGAGGACACTTTGAATAACTGTTTCTAGATCTAGTTTTGGTTAGCATTTATTACCGCTTTTATTTAAGCAAATGTGCTTTACATACGTTCTATTCCTTGATGATTACATCTAGTAAAACCGACAAAATAATATTTGATTAAAAATAGCCTGCTATTTGAAATACATCCTGTTGATTGACTATGATCAAAAGTGAACTTAAAAAAATAAATCTCTATTTTTCTATACTAAAACCATCCAACCTCAAAGTCTGTGCCTTTAAAATTAGCTTGAAGAGAAAAAGGCAAAGAAGAACCAAATATTAACAGCAAGAAAAGATACAAAGTGTTTGACAGAGAGCACAACAGATGCCTTCCTACCTAACCTGCTGTTTCCTTTGGACTCATGAAATGGAAACTGGCCTTAGGGCTAGGCAACCTGCAGAAATAGAGAGATGCAGCATAGAAAAATAAAAAATAATTTAATAAACAAATAAAAAAAAATAATCAGAGCAGCGATGTAGCTACATATACCAGAAAATATTTGGCTTGGATGGAGTTTCAGTTCAAGGATTAAGCAGTTCTTTATTTTTTTTCAGTTTGGTTTATGCATCATTAACAAGCGCTGCACTATAGTTAGCTCACTCACACAGAAGCTGCTCCCAGGATCTCAATATCCATAACTATGCTAACGGTACCAAGTCAGAATAAATACACAATGTTTATAATTTATACTTAGAGTGAATAATGCTGCATTGTCAAATCTCAATTAGCCATGCTCGCTTATTTGGTCTAAGGATTATCTTTGCCATGGACCCCGAACACTTGAATGTGGCAGGTTTCTTAAGCAAGATAAAATACTGTGCAAACAGAGCTCTTCTGCCCCCCGGGCCTCCTCAGCGTGGGCCCAGGGGGCAGAAGAGCTCTGTTTGCACAGTATTTTATCTCGGTTAAGAAACCTGCCAGATTCAACCGCACTGCGCCACAGAGGCTCCGCGCTCCCTGCTCCCACCCCACAGGGTCCACTGCGGCTCGAGGCACTTGGGGGCTGTCCCGCCGCATGTCCCAGCAGTGACCGAGTGTCCCCCTGTGGGCGTGGACAGTCCCCCCAGAGGGCAGCTCATTGCTGCTGAGCAGTTTGTGGGTCCCTGGGTTGCCCCCACCTCTCAGCTGACTTTTGAGTGTTAACCCTAATGGGCTGGCGATGTAAATGCTGGTGCACCCATGTCCTTAGACCTGGCTCAGGGCAGGAATGCTTTCTTTGCAATATTTGGATTTGATTCTTTGTAATTTTACTCCTTGGAGATTTTTCTCCCAGTCTCTTATGGAAACCCAGTTAAGGATAATGTAACGATTGGCAATTATTGCAGTATCGTAGGAGAAAGATGTAGCTCATCAATAGTAAATTGCCAAAGAGGTAGTCATCCTCCTTGTCAGGTGTGTCTCTTTTAGTGTCGCAGCAGGGTTAGATGATGTATAGATAACTGTATAGCCTTCTGGGAGGCATTAGGCCATATTTGTGTATGGTACAACCTGGTGTCACTCACATAACTATGATCTCAGTTATAATGTGAAGGTTTGCACATAAATGTAAAATATGTGTAAGAACATGCTTTAGCAAGTCATGTCATCTTGCCATATGAGAGGCAAAAGATTTTCCCTTGTAAATAGAAGCCTGAATTAGAAGTTAAAAATACCTTCTATAAAATACAGTCCAAATGTAAATGTTTTTTCTTCAGATAATGGAGATGATTTAAGACTAATTTAAAGAAACAAAAAAAAAAAAAAAACCAACATTTTTAAAAGCATTTTTTAGGGTTCTGTGGATGAATACATTAGTAAATGATGTTTCTGCAGTGAGGAGGGGTTAAGCAAGCTCAGCTCTGATGGCTCTATTTCCAGCTCCAATAATATATTCCAGAGTATCTTGCAAGAGATCCTATAAATGTAAATGCAGAAAAACTGAACGTTCTTTTACACAGGCAGGTCTTTTCCTCAAGCATAAATATTCTTAGTCTGGTTTTTGAGATAAAGGCTATATCGTTACCAGACCAATAGCTGGATTTTCTCTTTGAAAGGGAATCCTTGTAAATGCTGTGTCTCTGAAGCCAAATGTTCATAACTTCCAGTGGAAATTTCACTGAATATTCCATACAAATAACAAATTGTAGTAACTAGTACCATTCAAATTTCATGCAAGTTATTATTACATAGTTGAAAAAATAGGAAGTTATAAGCTACTTTATGTAAATAATTTGGAGGCTTTATACTTAAGTAGATGTAAGTCCCTTCAAGATTTTAAAAATTATTCAAGCACCTAAATCCCATGGAATTAAATGGAAGTTAGGACCATAAATCTGAATAAGTTTTTATTTTAATTATTTATGGTTAGTTTAAATCTGAGCTTCTTAAGAATGTTTATTTTTTTTTCAACATTTTTTTAATTAATAAGTAAAAAAGTGAATATGCAGGCAATGATAAACAGTGTGTGCATGAAAAAAAAATCCACTTAAACTCCATAAGAAGGAAGTCAGAAGTCTAACGTGTTATCATCATGCATAATGTACAAGAGTATCTTATAGTAGTTTTAGAAGATTATTTTCAAACAGCACTGAGCAATAAACTACACAGAAAAATAAATAATAAATCCCACAGAAAAATAAATATTAATTCCATTAGATCTTCTTAAGTTGTTTGTTTGAGGACGCTTGACTTGATTTAAAGAACTTTAAGATATTCTTTACCTTTTCTTATGACAAGTAACATAAAAAATAAAAGATTTCCCCATATAACAGTAGCCGCTGGTGTCCTGTGTCAGGGTATTAACCTTTTTAACCCTGTCAGATGGCTGGGGCCAGGAAATATAGACTAGTCTTTTACTACTCTTCTGTGTGTCACAGCTTTATTACACATCACATTTTTACTCTTCTGAAGTGTCTATAGTACTAAAAAAAATAGTATTGTAAAGAGAATGCAGTGTTACATGGCTAAAAAGGTATGTAGGACTGAATATCATATATTTTATCAAAGTGATGTCCTTCAGCAAGCATTGTTGTTGCTCTGTAAAATCTTAACTTCAAAGAAAGACTGGGGGTTCTGTTTCATATTTTGTAAAGGTGATCTCTGAGCGTTTCTAGTTGAATTATTCAATAGTTTGCTGTATATCATGTTGCCGATGACAGGAAAGCTGTCTCCTACTTTTAGTGGTGTTTGTACAAAGTTGGCTTGTCTTTCAAGTTAGTATAAAGCCATGTATAGCTGATTAGCAATAAATATTTCAACTGCTATTAAAGAGATATTAGTTCCTACAGGCAATAGTATTGTCCATTGCTTATACATATTATACTGTTCTCCAAGAGCTCGTACACATCCTCCATTAAGAATAATAATGAAAATTATATAAGTGCTTAAAAATCTTCTCGTGGTAAGATGGCTACCACAAGCCATTTTAGGTATTGCTAAAAGAATCAAAGACACCCTTTAATTCATGGAAAAACAGTGCTTTATCACTTAATTGTAAATCTTTAGAGACTTACATGTTACTTTCAGTAATCCAGATGGTGGTAGAAGAATGTTATCTTCCAGTAAATATCATTTCCTTAAATATATAACAGCTTTGGGCATTACATGGTAAGCTGCATCCAATTCTCTTCTCATTGCTGGGGTTATAGCTGATGCAATAGCTTGGATTCTTGCTCTTTACTCTTATGTCCATTTTTTTTTCCAGATTGTCACCCAAAATTTACTATTCACATTTACGCAAAAGGCTCACCTTGAAGCACTATTTCTTCTGACAACCATGCTAGCGACTGGTTAAAGTGACTTAGAGTGTCCCCTGGCCATAGCTGTATCTGCCTGTCAGGACCCAGGAGCATTACAGCAAGAGGAGTCCTTTCTCCTGTTCTGATCCTGACCTCTGACCCCCACTTGGCGCAAGCAGGTGGCCTCAGCCATCTCCATTGGCAAGAGAGCTGCCTTGCTGCCTGCACCTCCTGCCTGCACCTCCCAGGGATCCCCTTTGCCTTGCTTGCACCTCTACTACTGCTCTGCTCTCTTTGAGCCAGAGGGTTCCGATCCACCTCTGATGCAAAGTTTATGCTCTTTGATGGATGAACCTGACCAGCATAGGGCACCTGACCAGCTTCCACTTCCCAGAAAGTGGAAGCCCGGTGGAAGCACTTGCCTAGGACGCTCCAAGGCACAGTGTTTGTTGTTTGTTTTTTGTTATGGGTTTTTTTTTCTTTCCAGTTTTTAGTGTGTGCATTCATTTGGTTTCTGCCTCAACAGCCTCCTTTTATTTAACTCCTGGCAGTCAGACAAGGTAATGTCACACAGATAACCTGAGGGAACTGTGACATTTATTCCCCATAATTCTGTCACCCTCCACAGCAGGTTATTGCTTTGGGGAAACTTAAATACAATCCAGGGAGCATTCAGATGAGGTTTCATCACAGCTACATGGAATTTGATTCCCAAAATCACTGTTTCTCCTTAGCAACTCCAGTCCTTTAGAAAACAGTTGCAAAGGCTGTGGCAACATGCCCTGTGAGGAGTTTTTGTGTGCTGCAGTGGGATTTTAGCTTCATCCAGTCCCTCTGTGCACCTCTGGCAGCCTTTGGTAGTCAGTGTCTTGGGTATGAATTCAATCAAGAGAGCAGTAAGAAATCAAGTGAGGGGAAGTTCCCCCATTTGTTGAGATGATGCAACACTGCAATAACCTGGAAATTGATGGACTGAATAACCTTTTTCTTGTCTGATTTATAAATGAAGTAGACAAAATAGAGAACATACTTTGCAGAATAATCCTACCTCAGACTTTTCATCTGAAACTAGTTTGAGTTGGTCACTATTCACATTTTCCATTTCTTAAGCTAATCCATATTCACAGTTTCCAGTTTTTAAAAAAAGTGCTTAGTATTCAAAATGCCTGAATCTTGACAAATATTAACTCATTCTGAAATAAGAACACATCATTTTTTAATTTTTACACAGAATCAAAATTCTGGGAAAAAAAGATGTTTCCCCAGCATTTTTTCCTAGAATTGTGAAATGTGTTCTTAATCTTTACATACAATTTTGCAACATATTTGTTGTTATAAACCAGTTTTTTTCCTCACTAGTTTGTGTCACTAATAGTAATCTGACAATATAGTTAATATAGTTTGTTCATTTTTAGTTAAGGAGAAGGAATCCTCCTATTAAAACCCTCTTCTCTCCATTAATGGTGGGTATATCTTAATCACCCTGACAACATTTTACACCACCAGAACAAACTCCATCGTGACTGGTGTGTCTGTGTGGTCCAGAGTAGAGTGATGCCGAGAGGTTAATGAGAGACCTAAACTCAGCTGGTAGAGTCCACAACAGCTTTGAAGTCTTTGGACTAGTTTTAAATGGTCCACAGCATCGGGTAATGGATTTGCTCCACTTCATCTTCTTTTGTGGACCCCTTAAAAGTAGTCCAAAGGCTTCTGAATAGATTAGTGGAATTCAGGTTCATGTCTGTCTTTTTATTCTTGACACTTGTACTATGTATTTCAGTCTACACTAAGGAGCTAATGAGGAGCAAGTGATCACAATTACTCTGTGTCATGTTAGGCATCAGTAGTTTTGTATGCTAGGTACTTCTACTGACCTGCCTGAAACTAAAAATGCATAAAAGTATATTATACATCTGCCTGAAAAATATAGGTTATAAATTAGATTTCAATATATCCTGAGGTTTAAAAAAAAAAAAAAATCCCAGTGAAAATTTTGTTTGTTTCAGAATATTTTTCTCAAAATACTTTAATCCAAACTCCTGAGATTATATTTCCATATTATAATATGGAAAAGAATATTTGACTGAAAGCTTCTAAGATGTATATATATGTGTATATGGTACAGAACCAGGCTTATCTAGTCTAAATTAATCACAAAAAGCAATGTAATTTAACTGAATTTTCTGATCTCAGGAGTATTCCTTATTCATTGATTTGGTGAGAAAGATCATTTGCCACTCTTTTTTTTCTGTATCACAGAGCTTGTTTACTTGGGAAATATGCTTTAAACTTGCATGTTATGTTTTAGATGCAATGGTTGTTGTTTTTTTTTTTTTAAACGCTAGCATGCTATGTAAATAAATACTGTTCTGGTTTAGTATGATAATCAGTTTTACCCATGCCAAAAGTGGAATATCCCTGTTGTGCATTTTAGCCGAAATATTTTTTTAAGTTCAAGATTTTAGTTTCATTTTTAATCAAGTGAGTTTTATGGTAAGAGTAATTAAAATTGCAATACATTTGGTTCCAGCAGCCTCCTGGGATGCACTTCATGCGTTGCCTGGCCTTGTATTTCCCTCTTTTCCTTTCTTGTCTTTTTCCAGCAAAGGAAATACAATGGTTTTATACCAAATATCACATGTAACTTCTATTTTCTTTTTTAGAAAGGTTATCCCTTTCTGGTATATTTTTCTAATTTATGGTATGTTAGTCCATCTTCATTTTACGGCATGTTACTCCATCTTCATATTTTTCTTATTGCTGACATAACTGAGAATTTGGAATTTGTTTTTAGATTTCTGTCTATATGTAATTAAATGTAATCAGCTTCCAGTAGTAAAGTTTTGGTCACGTAGTTCAAAATGCTGAAACAACTTATCCTGTATAAGGGTTTGGTTTTTCTTCAAGACGCTAACATGGTGTTCATTATCAAAGGACAAAGGGCACTTTGAATTGTAATAAGGACTTTCTGGTTTTAAATTCCATTACTTGCATTAAAACCACTTACTGCCACTAAGAAAAATGAGTATAACTTTGCGCAGTTTGTGGCAAATAGGCAGCCTTTTGATATCTTATAGCAGAATGTTTCAGTTAATAGACTTGTACTTGAAAGTACCCTTTCACACCAATGATTGCAAGTGCATTCTGTGTTTTTGTTTAAGTCTGACATCCATGAAAAGTCAACCAAGATCTGTTTCTTATTGTGCATTAAAGAGGATTCTTTGGAAATTGCTGAATAACTCAGCAATATGCTTTGTATCATTTTTACTGATGACAAGAGAGATGTCATCCCCGATGCATCTGTCTAACGTTTCCTCTTGGATAACTTCTGTATATCACTATCTGCTTCATTTCTGCAAATAGGAAGCAGTTTCAAAAGCCCTGTTAATCTGCAAATACCAAAATATTTCTTATTTGCAAAGCACAAAATGGAGCACACTAACTCTTGGGAATCAGTTCCCAATACTAAGTATTCCATTAAATAGGAAAAAAAAAAAAAAAAAAAGGAATAAAACCACAACACTAATGCTAAATTCAAGAGCTGGGAGGTATTTTTCAACACAAATATGTTGCATCATTGCAGGCATTCAGGTCTTTGCCTGGTGTGTTTAATGATCACAGCTGTAGCAAGTTAGTTTATCTTTCAGTTACCGTCAGGACAGCTGGTCAGGCCTGGAGACGGACTTTTATTATATTTTAGTGTTTAGATTAATTTTATTCTGTTTACTACTTTTGTACTTGGAACAAAAAAAGGAGTCCTTTCTAAACAAATGCCTTTCAAATCAAGATGTAGGCCACTTCTTCCACTGGTGAAGCCACTATTTCAGCAGGCTTTACCTGTAGGATGGACGAAGCCTCTTTATTCGGTCCTTCCCCACTGGGCTCTGCAGGGCTGATGCCAGTGGGTGCTGAACACAGGCAGCACATGCTAGTGCTGGGATGCAGCCGAGGTTTTAGGCACCGGTGTCTCATGAAAAGTTGGTGTAACAGGCATTTGAGGCACAGTCTAAAATAAATGAATGCTCCAGCTGCCTGCTGGTGTGCTTAGCATAGCTGCTTAAGTGAAAGGGGGAGTTGCTGCAAAACAAAGCTGAATAGTTTTTGAAAAATATAAATTTGCTATAAGTGTTCCCCTTCTTTAAAAACAAAACAGCAGCAGGGGAGAGGCAAAAATGAAGGGAGACAATGGAAGGGAGAACAAACCGGGTGTACCTTCAAGTGCTGACTGGTACTGCTGTTGTCCTGGACATCGGGTGAGAGTGGCTCAGCTTATATGGGTTTTCAAATACAGAAGAGACAGCTGGGCCATAGGTGTTGCTTAAAAGAAATCTGCCGTGATTGAGGAAATGTCCTTTACCAAAAATGAAATAATTTTCAACACACTTTACTCAACAGTGGTAGCCAATGATGCTCAGTTAACATATTTGTGTTGGGTTTAGCCTGTAAATATTTGGACTGGCCATGGTATCTCAGTGGAGACCCTTTCTTTCTTCATACAAAAGGCTCAGTTTTAGTATATTCCTGTTACACCTGAGGAGGGATGTGATGGAGTCTAGTCTTAAATGAGTCTCTTTTCACTGTAGTTGTGGCATGGACTCCTGCCACAAAAATTCATCCCTGGGAAACCTGCTCAGGACTTGTCACATTACTAGCACTTCAGTTTGGGAATTTTATCCTTAGATTGCGTCTTTTTAAAACCTGAGAGTTTTGATTTAGCATATTGTGTCAGCTCATTATAGATACAGTGAGTGAGCATCAATAGTCAGATCTGGATCAGAGTTTCGCCATAATTTGGATTTCTCATACCCAGGAAGAGAAGTGTGACCCTATCACCACTGCCTGCTGCAGATGGCCAAGAAATTGGTAGCCTCTAATTGTAAAATCTTTTTGAAGAGAGCAAATATTGTTTGTGAAGAACCTTACTCTTATTGCTTCCTTCACAGCTTGTTCTGCCCTTCTTTCTCCCAAAATAACATGTAAAAGCTAGAAAAAAGTTACCATTTAGAACTATAAAGACTTCTCACTTTTCTTTACATGCATATACTGTGTTGTTTCCTTTAACAACATCAATTCAGACAATGTGTCTGTCACCTTGATTGCACTGTGATCTTAAGATGTCATCAGAAACATTTCTTTTAGTGACTGCCAATCATTAACTGCTTCTCTTGTAGGTCTCCATAAACATTACATGTAGATATATTGGTGTATAATATTCATGTGTTTTATGTTTGTATAAACATACTGCTAATACTGTGTTTCTCCAATAGAAATCTCTATAAATCTAGGTCTCAAGAGGTACCTTATAATGACTTAAACATTACACCAAACAAGAGATTCCAAGGGGACATGATCAGGATGTAATAATGGGCCAATGTCAAAGAGGATTTATGATTATTATTCATATGACTCAACCATATGCTCCAGCTACTGCTGTAATCTTGCTAGTCTTGGTCTGACATCTGTAGTGATAATGAGTAAAATTGCATTACGCCACAGAAAAAAATCAAGACACTTAAAAAATAACTAGTGGGCTGCCAGGAGAAACATTGACCTCCTCTGTAGGGTCAAGAGATGGTTTTAAAATATGCTGGATGCTCCTGACAAAGTTGAATCACTCCAAGGATCTGGCAGCCAGCTGTTTTAGCTTTATTAGGGAAGAACTTAAATATAATTGAATTCTTAAACCATATGTATGTATCACTGCAGTTAAATACCATGCATGATCCTATCGAGTTGACTTTTTTAAAAAAAGGGAAATAACCTATTTCATTTTATATAGAAGGACAAGTGGTATCTGTTCTAAATAATGTCAGATTGGGGAACATACTTAAATAACATATTTTCAGGATCACCTGAACAGTCATGCTACCTGTTTGTCTCTCCTGGTTAAGCATCAAGCTTCCTAGTGACTACAGTGAAAAGACACATATTTCTGGTTTCCCTCTAACAGTCTCAGTCTGTCTTGGTCTTTTATAGAGCAACCCTTGGCTCTGGCTGCAGCTGAACCTGGTGCTGGCCAGAAAACAGTAGCTTATCTGTGCCATTTCCAGGCTTCCCCATACAGTGGGAATTTAGCAAACACACAAATGCCTTCTGGAGAGATGTCCAGACACTGAAAACTCCTTCCTGCTTCTGGACTGGTATATAGTGTTGTGCAAGGTAAATATGTGAGCATAGACTTTCTTAGTTCCTGTCAAAGTCCCTTTATGTTCCATTATTGACTGCAGCACTTAGGCGGGAGGTGAAAACTCCTTCATTTCTCACTGAGAAAGAGCAAACTCAGGTGAAATGGGCCAGTGTCAACCCTTCTAATCCTGCAGCGGTGATTAGCAGATGGGCAGCAAGCAAAAGTTGAAGGACCTTATGCATAAAGTGGGCTAAGTTGCAAACCACCAAAGTTGCTATAAAATCATGGCCAAACATAGCAGTAAAGGACAAATATTTAGGCAGTGTCAGTAAGCCAACTAACATATGTATCAGCATATTAGTGAGGAAATCCCCAGAAGCTCTGTGGGAGTTTTAGTTTTTGATCTGCCACCACCTGCCAGGCTGCTGGCATTGCTTCTGCAGTCACCAGGCAGGTGGGAGCAGTTCTCCTGGGACTGGAACAAGTTGCTCCTTAAGGCAAATACCCACTTCATTAATTCAAAGTCAGACTGAGCAATCAGCAGCAGGTGAGGAGGAAAAGACAAGGAACGAGACTAGAGGCAGTCTGCCTGCCCCATAACAGTGATGGGAAAGCTCCTTCTCTGCTTATTAACAGCAGCAAATGTTCTTCATTGCTGTCAGAC
Organism: Pedionomus torquatus; assembly: GCA_013398155.1. Lineage (NCBI taxonomy): Eukaryota > Metazoa > Chordata > Aves > Charadriiformes > Pedionomidae > Pedionomus > Pedionomus torquatus. The sequence continues at coordinate 1,077,230 of VZRU01019628.1, read as the reverse complement.
TTGCACAATCTCTATTTTGCTCACACTAAATTCTGGTGCCTCTCCCCATCCTCCTGAGATTCTCAGCCAAAAGACACGTTCGACATCTGTGAAGCCTGAAGTCTTGGCTCACACAAACACAAGCACTGGTAGACTCGAGATGTTGTTTTAAGCACCTGACATCCTCCGTCTGTCTTCTTTATTTTTAATTATTTCTAGTCTATAGGGTGACCTAATCAAACAAGCTCCCGTCTGATGTCAAGGTTCTTTCTTTGCTTTAATCTCTTTGCATTTCTATATAATTTCTTTTTCCTCTGGAACTATCAAAGTATTTTCTTTAACAAGCCCATCAATGAAAAACAAAGTCTGCATTCTTGAATTCTAAGTCACACATAAACCTTAAAGATGCTGTTTGCTTAGCGTTGACAGAAGCAGTCGTCTGCCCTAATTTACCTTCATCGTATGTTTTTATTAGAGCTGTGAGAGCATGCATAAGCTTACCAGGGGACATGCACATTACAGGGCTTTTTTCTTAAACTCTCTCAGCTCTAATGAAAACACACAGGCTGTGTGTCCTCCTGTATCAGGACACTAACAGCTCTCTGTCCTCTGTTCTTTCAATATCAGAACAAATGTCTCTGAGAATATTCATTCAAAATCATCATTACAGGTGTGAAGAAATGGTCTTCAAGGAATGGTCTCAAGGAGCTGTCTCTCTTCTGTTAATGTTCTGCTCAGTCCTACAAAGAGCTGAGTGATGGTTTACCTTTAACTCAGGTATGAAGTCTGATATCCCTTTTCTAACCCAATTATTTTCAGGTGCTTATGGGGGGAAAGTGATGCCATGGAGTAGCACTAATGGTCTTCCAGAAGTAACTGAAATGGCTATAGGTTCACATTTTCTAAACATGAATTTCATATCCATTGTGAGAGTTATGAGGCCCTGCCAAATGACAAGTATTAGATATGGATGTATACAACCACGTGCATGAGCATCAACCAGAGACAATATGAGTTCAACAGTAGGTGGGTTATCACTGTGGCTGATTGGGGTGCTTCACATTTAACTTGTAGAAATTACTTAGTTTAGAGAAAGGTGTCATTTGATCTTCCATTTTCCACAGATGCTGCTAAATAGTTTTCTAAATCAGTCCCAAATGTGGCCTGGTCTCTGTATTTGTGCAGTGTGAGTATAGTAGTGGTTTTGTTCCTTCTCACTACCTTTTCTTCACTCTCCATGCTCCCTTCCAAAGTTTGGGGTGAGAGCACTGAGCCCCAGAATATTTCACGAGTTAGACAAAACAAAGCTCCAATATGTGCTAGATGTAATAACCTGCAATGTCTCCCCTGTCATCCTAAATTACTGAAACACACTGTGTTTCAGCCCTGCCTACCTACATGCCTGCCTGTCGGAGAGCGGTGCCTCCTCCCCATCAACCAGCCTGGTGCAGGGTCAGGTGTCAGCTCCTTCTTGCTGAAATATGTTTGCATTGCACCCTGCTTGCCTCCAAGATCATGAGCAAAAGGTGCTTACGCTGGCCACCTGTGGGGCCTTCATGAGTTATGTGGCTTCTTAGAAACATCTTGAAGTTTGCTGGGTGTACCCAGTAGTACTGTAGAGACGGGTCACTACCAGCAGGCAAGTCAGGAACTTGAGTCTCCCCAGTGCCTGACTGGTGCCTTGGGCTGGGGTATGAACCAGCCTCCTCATTTGGAGTTGGGGGTAGTTTTTCAACTTCACATCAGGCTGGTAAGGCTGTGCATTTGGGAGCTGTGCTTTGTTTAAAAAGTAACTCTTCTATGATATGGTATGCAAGCCATTTCTGAAAAGATCCTGAATATGCATTTAATAAACTCTTTGCTGTCATGGGGAGGAAGGTCTTTGGTGATATCATTGATTACAGGATTTCTTAATAACATTTGTTGTAATTTTGGTTTTTTACTTTACTGCTTGAATTTTCCAGTGGGTCTTGAGAAACCACTGCAGGCCATGGTGGATGGGCTGTGTAGACAAATGCTCTCCAGGCTCTTCTGTGCAAGACACTTATTGCTGCAGTCTCAGGTAACTGGATTTTAAGAGCTAATGTACTGTTTCAGCCTTAGTTTCCTAAAAGAAGCTAGGTCCATTGAAATAGTTTATGTAGTAGATCTTTGTGAGTTCCTTTCAACCAAGCAAAAACAAGTTAGAATGCCCTCATTAAAGTGTACAGCAAGCACTGACAGCCAAGTGGCCACAAGTACTTGAATGTAGTAGACTCTTCTGTTGGATTAGGTGGGCCCAGGGGAAAATGTTTTCCAGAGACACATAGTGAGGGAAGATACACTTAACAAACACATTGTTGCATCCCTGTGTGGCTTAAAGAGGGTTGAGGGTACACAGCAACACATCTGTAATCTGTTCCAGTTTACTCATTGGCATAGTGGCATAGTTGAAAGATGAAGATATAAAACTAATATTTCAGGTATATCGATAGAAATACGGCACAAAGTGGTAAAAAAGATGTTTTCCCGCAAATCGGTGAATTGCTACGTAACTTTATTTTTTTCTCCACTTAACCCCAGAAATAGTGTGTGCTGCATCCATCAGAAGACTGAGTCCCCGAGTACCTCTGAGATTGTAAATGTACTTGTGTACATCTTAACAATGTTTTTAATCACTGATATTTTGTGCTCTATTTCACTTAGTGCTTCCTTGTTCTTATACCTAGTTGTCTTTTTTAAGGAAGGTTAATGATGGAAAGAATTTTTATTATTTTCATACAACTGTCTGGGTTGGAAGGGTCCTTTGAGATCATCTAGTCCAACCATCAACCTAACTCTGATTAAAAAAAATAGAAACCAACAACAAATAAAAACCAAAACCAAACCAAAACAAATCAAAAAACCTGCAACAAACCAAAAATACCCAACACCTCAGTAAACCACACCACTAAGCACTATGTCAACCCGTCTTTTAAATACCATCAGGGATGGTGCCTAAACTACTTCCCTGAGCAGCTCATTCCAATGCTTAATAACCCTTTCTGTGTAAAAAAAATTACTGGTATCCAATCTGAACCTCCACTGGTACAACTTGAGGCCATTTCCTCTTGTGCTATCACCTGTGACTTGGGAGACCAACCCCTACCTCTCTAGAACCTTTTTTCAGGTAGTTGTAGAGAGTGATAAGGTCTCTCTTCAGCATACTCTTCTCCAGACTGAACAGCCCCAGCTCCCTCAGCCCTCTCCTCATAAGGCTTACTCTCCAGAACTTACACGAGCTTTGTTGCACCTCTCTGGACCCACTGCAATACCTCAATGTCTTCTTTGTGGTAAGGAGCCCAAAACTGTACACAGCACTCAAGATGGAGCCTCACCAGTGCCAAGCAGAAGGGGACTATCACTTCCTGAATCCTATTCACCACACCTTTCTTGTTACAGGCCAGGATGATGTTGGCCTTCTTGGCCACCTGGGCACACTGCTGGCTCATGTTCAGCCCACAGTTGACCAACACCCCCAGGTCCTTTTCTGCCAGGCAGCTCCAGCCACTCTTCCCCAAACCTGTAACACTGCATGGGGTTGTTGTGACCCAAGTGCAGGGGCCGGCATTTGGCCTTATTGAACCTCATCCCACTGGCCTCAGCCCATCGATCCAGCCTGTCCAGATCCCTCTACAAAGCCTTTCTACCCTCAAGCAGGTCAACACTCCCACCTAGTTTAGTGTCATCTGCAAACTTACTGAGGGTGCACTCGACTCCCTTGTCCACCAGGATGCCATCTACTCTTGCTTTCCACATCATTTTTCATCTCCTTTGCCTTTATAAAGAAGCCAGCAAGCACAGCAGAATCCTCTATGTATGGCCTGACACAGTGCCAGAGAAGACCCCATCCATCCAACAAATCAGGTTTTTTAGAGTACTTTCTTGAAGTGTGAGTATATGATTTTGGAGAAGAAATTGTGGAAAGTTCTCTAAGGGATTGAGTGTGTTTGTTTTATTTTTATTTGGTTTGCATATATGATTTTTTGCTTGCAGCAGTATTATTTAATGACAATCATGACAGAAGTAATTCCTAGTGTTAAGCATACTCTTGCCAGACACTAGGAAAAAATTTCCTGTTTAATCTTGCATTTATTGTGAAACTTTTTTTTAAAAGCATCAGTGGAGCACTAAGTGCTCAAGTGAATAATTGGAAAGGCAGAGTTCAGGTCTTGAAATGCATCTCTGCTCCACTTTCAGATGTGAGCTGATTAATATGGGTAAGGACAGGGATGTAAGTGGAAAAGAACATGTGTCATTCTCCACCCATGATCATCCAAGGTAAGACACAGACAGTGCTAAGAGGATGACTATATTTTTACAATAACAGTTGCCTAACTCACTTCTTGGAGCCTGTCTAGAGATTATGCTTCTAAAGGAGCAATATGGAGGAAGAGGCTCGGAGAATCATACTAAAAAGCGGAATCCATAATTATCCATTATTTTCCACATAAGTGGAAAATAAGGATATAGTAATTGGCGTTATGGATAGATTAGGGAAGATAGATACATGAAGCAATTGTAGTTAAGAAATAGGCCACAGTCTTCTTGCCCAGCTGTCCTTGGGGCACATAACTAAGCCATGTGGGTAGAATCCATATCAGGGTTGCACTGTATTAACATAGGGGCACATGGTGACAACATGGTATCTGGTTGTTACGTGGTGGAAAATGGTGTGAGAAGTCCAAATTGCCAAAGCCTGAAATAGACTGAAGATGTTTATTGTTGATAATGTCTGTTGGTGCCATTGCTTCCCTTTTTTGCATGCCTGACGTGCTTCGCTAGGCATAGAAGTACATAGAAATGCTTGAGTACCATCAAAAGTGATGGAAAAAGAAAGCTTGTAATTTAAAAGTATATTTGCACACAGTTAACAAAAGTTTCCTGGTAGAACGAAACCTGTATCGCTGCTAATCTGCCAAAGATGTCAATCTAGGACCTCAGTGTCCACAACCAATCCAGGGAAGTTTCTTCCCGGTGGTCACAGTGTGAGAATAATCACTGCCACCTTTGTATCATAGGGATTTCATATCTTTCAACAGACTTTTCTATCATCCTAGCAGTAGTGGTTTGTGAAATGAATGAAGTCCCATAAGTGAAAACATAAGTAGAGTAAGTGACCTTCATACATAGAGGTATAAAATAACAAATCAAGCATCGCAACAAACCAACATTGCAGTGTGCACAGATGGAAGCAGACAAAATAAATTAAAACAACGTTGATATCTGCTATATTCCCCAGTATCTCAGAGGCTCTGAAAAGTTTCCCACATACTTTTTTTTTTTTCCACTTGCTTATATTCACATTTTTAAAAGCTCAGAATATATGATTTTTCCTGTCATTTAATAAAAAGTTGAGGTAAGGGCTTATAACTTCAGTAGCCAATTGAGCTAGTAATTTAATCATAAGTTGGATGGTAAAGCTTCTTTTATTTTCAGTAATAATTTTTAATGTTTTGTGTTCTTTAAGATTAAAACCATTGATTTAAAGGACCATCTTAAAACTCAGAACAAGAAAGAACTTATAAAAGGAAGTAGCTGAATGCTAGCTTCAGGATGTTTTTATTAGAATACTTTTTGGAGAAATTGTTGGTGAAATGTTGTTCTTGTAGCTCAGTTTTCCTTACTATTGAGGAAAATCAGAAGCAGAAAAGGAGGTGGTTTCTGGTCACACAGCAAGTCTAGAGAATTAGGGATCAGTCTCTGCTTACTGTTTAAACTCATGAAGTGTATAGGCTCATCTCTTAGTTCAGTGGAGTTTCTCTGATGAGCTGGAAGTTGTGCTGGCCCATTCACACGAGTTACTTCTACCCAGATGTATGAGACCCTAGTCCACCTTTCCCTACCTTTGTCCTCGGTGCCAACAGGAAGGAGGCTATGCATCCTTCTGTAGGCACAATACAGCTGCAATAGTGTGTCATGCTATTACAGATTTCTTTATTCCACAGATCAATGTTTTTTATAAGAGTAACAGAAATACCTTGCCATACAAATTCTAACACTGAACACACTGAACTCAGTGGATTTAAGCCAGGAAAAGATTTGAACAATGCATCTTGAGTAGAAAAATTGGAAGCAGAAAAAGGTGGTTTTTGTTGTTTGGATTCTTTTTAATTTAATTTCATTTTACTGTTTTATATGCTGTGTTCCCAGAGTTTCTGGAAGTTTGAATGCCTCTGCTAGGGGAGGAGGCCTCTGCAGAGGCATAAACTGGGCACTTTTGTATACCTTGTCCCATGTTTTCACAATGTGTGACAATTGACATATAGCTAACTACATACACAGCTGGCTATCTGTGCAGGCAGAGTTGCATGAACACTTTTGTTTTCTGTATTTATTAATGTTTTCCAGCCCATTCCATCACCTGGGAGAGCTTAAAGCAAAGTTATGAAAAGAACTACTGCTGCATGAATACAAGACTCCAAAACAGAGAAAAAGCTACATTACTGCCCTAACAGCTTAACCAGTTGAAACATTTTCTCCATGTAATCAAATAGGCCTGTCTCATTATCACACTTAAGCAAACAGCTTGATAGGTGGCTTAGTCCAAGGGTGTACAACCCAATGTAGAGAAAATCCTTCTTTGTAGCCTGTCTCACGAAAAGTAAAATGTAGATTATGCTCTGGAAATTGTTAACAAAATTGCTCTTGGTCCGACCTGAAGATCAGGTTGGGTTTTGGCTTTAAGAGCCTCTCAGTCTAGTCTCCTGTTTGTTTTTGCTGCCCAGAGCAGTTTTCCTGGAGAAATAAGAGTGTCCTCTGGTGGCTGATATCCTGCTGCAAATCCCATGGGTCCTGCACTGAGAGAAGGGGGGTCTGTAGGCCCTGTAAGCTGCTGAGCCAAATAACCCTATTTTAATTTTGTAAATCAGATAGTCTTTTTTGCCATGCAGAATTTCATTTCCCTTGCAAGTATCCTTGTTATTCAAAATGCCCTGTGATTAATCAAAATGCTCCGACAGATCCTACAAAGCATGTCCGCTCCTTGGGAGTGTGCAGTGGCCCTGATGCTCTCAGTGGTGCAACTGTGGCACTCACACTACTGTAAGGGGGCATGACAGGATGGGTTAAATGACTTTGACCATGAGATTTTCATAACGATAGGTTGTGTCTGTGAAAGCTTGTAACTCAGCTTGTGTGCACCCACATCACACAGTGCTGTGGGAGCTGCTTTTGCCGTGAGGGCTAAGATTACAGAGTAGTTTCCTTCCCAGCCCTGTGACTCCACGCATACGCACATGCACATTTCCAAAATACTCTGTTCTGGGGGGATGAGTTTTTTGGTTTTTTTGTTGGACATGCTCTATTGCAGAACATTCAGCAAAATTTTTTGGGGGTTATGAGAGGATAGTGAAGATGCTCTTTCTATTAGTTGAAAAATTCCAACTGCCATTTATTTCAGCAAAACTAGTGTGGGCCCAACAGCATGTCTTTTCACAGTCCTTCTCTTCTCCAGTCATCCTCCTCTTTCCAGAAGGCATCTTTCCCAACTGCAAAACCAAAAATCTCCCTCTGATCTCTTTCCTTTCTATCAAACCTGTTGTTCCTTTTCCTAGAAAATCCTTGTCTTCTCATTTCCCCCTCCCCCTCAGTCAGCCGTTCCCTTGCTTGGACTATACCTATTCCTTTTCCCAGTGTAATTCCTTTCCTCAATTTTACCACCATCTGTTGGTAAAACAACAAATGCAAAGAATGTGGCCCAATATCAAGGACCTGAACAGGACCCCAAACTCAGGGTTCACAGGAGTGCCTCTCTGAGGCACTCAAGTATGCAAAAGCCACTCTTCCACATCATTTTAAGCAAAGAGATGAAATACCCAGATACAACAGTGTTTGGGCCCAAATGGTTCCATGGTTTCTGTGAAGATTTGGCTGGGGTATCCCTGAGAACAGTACTTTGCTAAAGCCCCTGCTCTGATTATTATTTTCTTCCATTAGCATGATATTTTCATCCAGTGGAGACAAACCAGTCTCTCCACTCTGCCTGTCACTCAGATGGGCAGAGTTAGCCCGTCTGGATCTCAGAACAGGATCTGGTCCTGTTACATTGTGGTATCTTTTTTTGTAAATTTTGTCTTCAGTACTTTAGTTCTCATGAAGTGGTGGCATCTGACATAATCTCTAAATTAAACACTCTGTCTTGTTTGTTAGTTTGGTTTATCTTCGCTATCATTTACCACGAAGCTACAAGTCCCGCATCCTTTTAGAAAACAAACATGAATGACAGCAATCGGTATACACAAAAGCTGAAGCAAACCATGCTTTGATGGATTTTCTGTTAGGATTCATATTAGCATGGAGTTAAAAGAGAGAAAATAGGTGCTTTGGAGCATAAGATTGTAAAATGCTAATTTCAGTGACACAGTGGTGGACTGAGTAAATATAGAAAGGATTTATTATGAAGTTCTTTAGTGTTGTTGGCACTGACAGCAAATTGCTGGGCAACATTATATCGCCAAAATCCAGGAAATAGCACAAACATTGAACCACTGTATTTTCAATGACAATAATGAGAGAGGCTTTGGTATTGGCTGGCATTCCCACAAAAAGCATATGTTGGCATGTTCAGGAATGTAAATGATAGATCTGCTGCTTGAAGTTTGTAATTATTTAATCAAATCCAGACTGCAGAACCTGGAGGGACATCATGTATCCTTAAAAGCAAAGAAAGAGGGAGAAAGTGAAAGAAATGAAAGTCATACTTTGCAAATGGCAGAACATATCAGTCCCCTGGGTGTACCTACCATGTATCTGTGATTGTTGCAGAACTTGTGGGTGATCTTTTCTGCTTGCTGCATCACCATATATTTAAGTAGCTCTGCAGAAAACAAATTGTCAACAATCTCTTTCATGTGCTGATGGAAGTCAGATCAATTATCTCCATTTACTTTCATGGAAGGAAGAAAATCTACAGGTCACTACTGTGGACAGGAAACTACTCATTTGATGAACTATTTCTACAGTACTGTACACACACATGACCTCCCCCTTCTCTCCTGCACACAGACATGCACACAGCTACAAGCCCTCTTGCTTCTAAATACACAGACACACATGACTTTCAGCTCACATTTGGATTATTATTCTGGAATTTCAAAAATAATTATTTTGTTTCCATTTTTTGTAAAAAAAAAAAAAGGAAAGAAGAGATAATGAACATTCCATTTTCAGAACTAAATCTCCCAGCACTTTGTGTTCTGGCTGGTAACAGGCTGAGTAGCAGAGATCTGCTACATTCCCAGCCTGGGCTTTGCTGTCAACTCAACTTTCAATTTAGTCCTGGCATGATGGAAAAAGAAAAAAGTCTTTCAAAAGCAGTAATTGTGTGTTTCTGGGGAGAGAGAACAAATTACTAAATCAAATTACCATTACATTTCATTCCTAGACCCTAGGAGATTCAAAGCTTTACATAAGATACTTTCTTAAATTATGTTGTTAGTGTAAACATTAAGATTCTGCACAAAATCTCTGAGAAGTGATGCATCATTAAGTGATGTCATTATGCAATATTTAAAAAAAAAAGAAAGCACAAAAAAAAACTTAGCTACACATATCAACACATGAATGCACTTTTATTTTTAAGAAATAAAATACAGGATTTTTGTTATATTCTGAAGGATTATGTACCATTAATCCAGTTGCTGTGTGTGCTAGGAATACTTGCATTGTATTTTCCTTTTCTCTCCTCTCAGATAAAAATATTTGCTGTAGGGTATACATGGCTGTAGAAGATGAAATCCAGACAAGGCTGTGGAAGAGCTGCCATGGACTTTCATGGGGTCATCATTTGACTCAGAAAGGTTAAATATGGGTTCTCAATATTACTCTATTTCCCATCCTAAATGTCTTTCTCTGGTGATCTCCTCATTCTTCGTATCAGCAAATTCTCTGTAATTCTTGCTCAGTTGAGTGATTTCTTTTTGCAGCAGTGAGGTAGAGCAGTTTCCATGTGGGGCTCTGCAGCTTATTACTGCCCCATGGGCAGCCACATTCTTGCATGCTTCTGCAACCAGCCATGTGGCACATGGCTGCCAGAAATTTTAAATTCACTCAATCAAAAACAATGGTGCAGAGATCAAAATGAAAAAAGAAAAAATCGGTATCCATGTCTAGAGCATTTGATAATTAATCATTTGAAAACTGGTCAGAGTATAATGCAGAGAATTTTGCTGTATTTTAGGAGTTTCTCTGAAGAGCTTCAAGGGGTAAAATTTTATTTATGTCCAAGACATATAAAGGACGGTCAGTACTCTTGTAGTTCCTGAAATAGAACAACTACTGCATTTGAGGAGCTAAGCGACAACAGCATAAAAAAAATACACGACTTATGTTTAATTCTTTTTAATTTAAAGATGACTTAAAGAGCCATAGAAAGTAAGGACAGCATTGAAGCATACAAAACTTAAAAAGCTTCATAATTGTAAAAAACTATTGTAGAGTTGGGATATTTTTAACTCAGATTAAACAGTTCTGTTTATCCTAGGACTCTTTGTATGTGTTTTCTGTGTTTCAGACAGTAAATGCTTCCCACAAATTTACGCAATAAGATGTAATATATTCAGGAAAACTAGTTACTGAAGCAATTTATGTTTGAAAAGCTATCTCTAAAGCCAGAGGGATAGAAACATTTTGTATAATGAGAGCTCACATCCCACACAATTTCTTTTATTTAATCTACCTGCACATAGAAACTTATTATTAAAAAAAATAATTGGCAGAATAAATTCAGCATTTGAAAGGCATATGAAAAGATATGCAAATTGTGAAATAAACAACTAAAATTACAGGTATTTTTAAACTCCTTTATTAAAAAGCAATTACAAAGCTAAAAGTTGAGTACATATAATAATATGCTACCACTCTAAATGCATCATTTGCCTACCTCACAAATGGGCATTTATATTAAAGGAACATTGGGAAAAAATGAGCAATGACCCTTTCTTGCCTTATTTTTAGGTTTCTTTTCTTGACAAGAAATGTGGAATTTGCATTTAAATTTCCTGGGTTTTGTCCATTTGTCAGCACCAAGGCCATGTTTGTGATTTACTTTTTTTGCATTTAATGATTTTCTCAAACAGAATAAGAAATCTTTTTTTAGTTCTCCTTCTATAATCTCCAATATTGATAACAGGTTTTAAATAAGGTTTGTGATTAAAGAAAGATGTGGCTTGGTTTTACAGTTCAGAATTTTGGAAATATATCTAAATTAATTTTAAAACCCCCAAAACCAAAACCAGAATCACTTGGGAAAGCTGTCACTCATTGATGGATCTGTAAATATCAGCCAGAGAGGTGAAGGAACACCTACAACATCTAATTACATTCGTATAAACAGAATCCATGCACAATTTTTTCTCTATGTTGCAAAAAGTTTCATTTCCTGCTAAAGTATCCGGGTGTGCTGCTTAACTGCTGGTCTTTCTCAAAGCCTGAAATTTCAAATAAGGCAGATGCATTATCCAAATACATGTGTTCTCTGCAGCTGATCCCAAATCCAGCAAAATCCAGGGGAGACCATGCATGAAGATCAGACATGCCAGCTGCTCCACACAGCTTCGCTGAAACTGAAGGAGACTCATCTCTTCACTCCAGATGAAACATTATATAGAGATTGTTTTTAACTGATATTTTAAAACTGTCTCAATTCCTCAATACATGGGAGTCTTAGCATTTGAAATATGTAGGACATATATACATATATTTTGTGTGTTAATAGGTTCATCGCTAATAATATGTCAAATTGTGTCCTTGGGTATGTTGAAAGCACTCGCTAGTTATGACCAGGAGTCATGCATTAATACAAATCAATAGAAGTGGATTTATTCATTAAGTCACTTATGCTCTAAAAATGTGTTTCCAACCTCAATGCTTTCTCTTTTCTTTCTTACATCTTCCATAAGTCTTCCCTCCAACTATATGCCACATTTGTGATAGTTTAAAATGTCATCATTGTAACTATGTCAGCTTTTTTATCCCACAGTTGGAAAGTCCATGCAATTTCTTCCTGATTGTCCAAGAGAGTTGTGTGCACCAGGAGTCTGTATTTTGGGAATCAAGAAAATGTAATTACATGCCTAGGTATCTTACGTCCTTAACTCACTTGCTGATAAGCAGCTGGGCAAATTTTAGCCCTGTATTTTTAGTCCTCTCCAGCACCGCGAGATTTGTGTGTGTCAAGTGAGTTTTGGCACATTCCCAGCGAGGTCCCAGCTGTGCTTGAGCCAGCTGCCCTTCTCCCTTCTGTTTCTGTGTCACTGCATGGGTCTTCGGACACTGAAGTTGTTGACAGCAATTACGTGGCCTAGTTCGTTCTTCAGCAGCTTCAGTTAAGTGGTAGCTCCTCTCCCTTTTGCCATTTAGGACTGGTTTTCAAAGCACACTGTTTGGCTAGAGCATTTGTGTATGATTGTTACGCAAAATTTTGTCTTAAAAGATCTCATTTTGACAGACATGCAATATTGAAATGTGGTGTATTTATATCAGATTCATACATAGTAATTCATTCATATCTCTATACATCAGATAGTTTTGTGTATATTGTAAATAGCACATCTTTTCAAAACAGCATTTATGCTTCAACAGCCTAAATCTCCATTCATTCTATGATAGCAACATGAATAAATTTCTCCAACCCTTCAACCCAGAAAGCTAAACATGTGGTTGAGTGGTGAACCCCTAAATTAATGGCATGGTTTGTGCTGATGTCACTGGACATGACAGCAATTCCACAGCATAAAACTCACCCAGTATAATATCAACACACAGAAAACTTAAGAAAAAGTTTAAACTGAACTCTTTTCCATGAAAAAAAATTAATATTTCAGATTTGAAATAGTTTGCAGAAACGTGCTTATATAAACAATAATTTCAATAGAGAAAAACCTGCATTGTTTGTTTCTTTTTAATAATAAATATGTTACAATTAAAAATGTTTCATCATTTTAATTAATTACATTTTCTTTTTATACCGTATTATTAATTAATTCTGTTTAACTTTGTAACATGACACGATGAAACACTCAGGATATTTCAGTGGCTGGATGCTCCAATGTCTTGCAGCTTTCGATCTCCTTTTCAGAGATTCATTAACATTCATTACTGTTTCAGCTCATTTCTATGCCTTGCAATAATTTATTTTTGATTCTAGAAGAGCCATTATGTTGGAAGTTTTGATTTCTAATCATTTTTAGAAAGCACAACATCAGTACTGGTAGGAAATTCTTTAAATTTTAAGAACTTAGTAAATATTATATAGTTATGTTCATATCCTTTCTCTATGCCTCATTTTCCTCTTTTGTAAAAGGGAGAAAGATAGGTCTTCCCTTGTAGAGTACTTTGAGATTGACCTACCATTAATTGCTTATATAAAGTTATTTTGGTCTTTCTTACTACCCTCTTTTTTTTTTTTTTTTTCACCAGGTCTTCTAGGATCATATTCTCAGAAGCATGAATCTGCCCAAAAAAATGACTCTCTCACTGTACCCTGAGGCTTCTGCCTGCCTACAAAACCCTTTGTACCATTTCACCTCGTCTTTGTGACGTATCATGATTGCATTCACTTGAGTGAGCTTCTCCCAACAGGGCTGTGAGTACCCTCATGGGATGGAGCAAGAGGCAGGGCATGAGCCTCACTTTGTTCTTTCCCAAATGCTATTGCAGTGTGAACCATGGCACAGGCAAGATCAGGATCCTGGGCTGCGTTCCAAATCAAAATGACTCTTGGCTGTGCACAGTTGGAAGTACATCTTTGGTACTAAAAGTGTGGGCATTGGGCAGCACAAATGCAGTTATTTACTTAGGCAAAACCACGCAGATTCATTTGGTGTTAACTTTTGAACTCTCTCAGATACATAGGGTGAACTAGCGTGCAGTATACAGGTCTGATTGTGTATACACTTAGTGGGAAATGCTTTGCTAAGTGCTTAAAATGAGCTCTGTAGATGAACTGAGCACCACTGAAAGAACTAATGTATACAACTAAAATCCAGAGGAGATTTTGGTGATCCTCTTGCCCCGGAAAGTAGCATTGTATGGCAGTGAGCAGAAGACCCAACAAGACAGTGCTAAGGGTACCTCACAAGTAACATCCAGAACCCTGGAGGATAGGTTCTGTTCCTGGAAGGCAGAAGGGAGGACAGGATGTATACAGCATTTAAAAATCTTGTAAGACTTCTGCTAAAACTAGAAAAATGGCAAAATTGCTGCTAAAATACTATTTAAATTCTACTTTTCCATTATGTTTGAAAACTTGATAGTAGTTCAGCAGCCTATCAACAAAGAGAAATTAAAAAAAACAAGATTACTTTTCTGTAAGCCAGAGAACTGCCAAGATTACAACAGCTGGGTGTCTATTACTCCAGGCTACATTGGATAGAGCTAAAATGGATCTTCCTACAGAAACCTAATCAAGGTGGAAGAGAAAAAGGGTTCATTAACAATCCGTGTCACTGAAAAGTCAAATAATTCTTCACTATTCAGTTGAGTCCAATTACAAAGATATTACTAGAAATTGTTTTTCTGTGACAGAGAGCTTTGATGGTAGTTTTTCTTTTTTGGCACTTTGCTTATTGCTCACTCACATTGCACCCATTACTGGGTGGAGATTAACACCTGTTACTGTTTTAACAGAAAATGATGAATGGTGCCATTACTGGCACAGCTCTATGAGAGCAAAATTAAGCTTGTGCGTGTCAACTTTTGTAGTTACAGCAATTACCACAATTACTTTCAAATTATAGTTTGCACAGACCCTGCACCAAAGCTGAACAACTGAGAAAACCATCCTCCCATTTTCTTGGAGAGGGCTGTAGGCAAAATGAAAACTGTAACCTCGCTCCATGCCTCCATTGAGTCAAGGGAAAGCCATAAAGAACCCCCATTTTACCCTCTCAGCTGGCGATTTTCATAAAGTTCCTCTCTAATATACATATAAGGTTCTCACATTTCAGTTTCTAGCTAGATTTGACTCAAATATGAAATAGATATTTATAAAGCTTGAGTCAAATCTCAAGTTCTTATCTGGATTCTTGAAACCTGACCCACCTGACTAAATTAATGGGCACAATTGTATTTTGACTTTAAATATATGTATCACTTGTAGCACTTGTTATAATTCATCTCACCTGGACTTGACTGTTGAAGGTTTGAGTTCCAGTCTAAGCTGCTCATAGAGGTTCCCTCTATAGTCATCAGGGATCAAGACGTCACTCCACCAAAGATAAACAGCCAGTGTTAATGAGAGCAGTTGCCATCCAAAAGGGCCTATTTCTTTCCTTCGGCTATAGAGGGAGCCAAGATAACTGGCTTGGACCAGCAGCTCAGTTTTTATTTAAGACTGAATTCAAAGTCATCTAGATGATGTGAAGGAAAATTGTCATCCTCAGATGGTAACTTATTGCCCCTTCAGCTGGACCAGCCAGTTAAGCAGCTGTTTGCTGCACAGTAGCATCATCTGCTGGGTAAACTTCTCTGTTAAAATAGAGATACCTCTGAGTGCTATTTTTCTTTTTGTTTCTCTTGTTGGCAGGCTGAATTTCTTATAGTTAGATATAGAAAAATCATAGCCCACGCTTTCTGAAATGTGATACTTGAAAGTGTAGTTGTTAAGAGATCCAATAATTTTTTTAGACTATTAAATCTGTGGCTAACAAAACTATTAATGATATTTTTAAAAACTTTCTTTCCTGCATCTAACTGTGAAACCCAAGACCCTTTCTTCGTTTTGTGGTGAGACCAGAAAAAGTATCTTTGTGATTTATTTTGATATAAAATGTTCTCTAAAATACTTCACATAATAATTGTTCCTACAAAGAAATATATTTTCCAGAAAAAAAAAAAAAAAAAAACAAAACAATTCCCATATCACATTTCTTGGTACTATTGATCCCCATTCATACAAACCATTATATCTTCCTGTTGACAGCACTCTCTTTTCTTTTCTTTTCTTTTGTTTTTTTCCTAGTACATTTGTAGCATGTGGATCAAAGGTTTATGGATGCTTGTCTCTTCTTGAACCCACAAGCAAAGTAGCAACACAGCCAAGTTTTAAAAGTTTGCAAATCCTTAAGAAACAAAGCAGACAAAACATATAGCATTCCCAAGACACTCAAGACATGAAAGCATCTGTGTTGTGATGTACATACACAAAATCTGTTGGGACTAGACTTCGTTGTTCAGTAGGACTTGGAATGCACTAGGATTCCAATCTCCTGCTGTAACTTTAAGGAATCAGCCTATTGTACCACAAATCCTCCAAACTCTGTGTCTGTAATGGAGCTGAACCTGTCCATTACTCTGGACTGAACTTCAGATTTTAGGGCACTCTGATCTCCATCCAGATTTTAAGTACATGCATGTTCCACTTGAAGATGAGCTTTGCAGAAGTTTCCTAGGTTTTAGTTTCTTTACAAACCTTATACAAAAACACATTCCTGTTGAAGTTAGTGGAGCTTTGCCATTGCCTTCAGGATTCCATTTCTTTTTCTTGCTGTGGTCCTCTGGTGAGGACCTCTGTTTCTGGTCTCATTTCCTGCTTGCTTCACCTGACAATGGTTAGCCTGACTCCGCACAGTCAGCAAGACAGGAAACTGGCATTTGCTATCATGTGCAGGTATTGCCCTCATTCTCCATTCTTCCCATAAACTACTTTATTCAGCACCGATGCTTTAATCAAGCTGTTAGAGAGATACTAAGTGAAATGTCTTACATCTGTGTAGTTACCTTCATCAGATTGTTTGACAGGACTTATTTTTCCATAAAGCTGTCTTGACTGGCACTAATTATACTGTCATCCTTTGATTTTCTTCTAATTGAATCTCTTATCAGCTTTTCCATTACTTTGCTTGGGACTGATGCCAGACTAACTGACCTGTAATTATTGTGATCATTCTGCTTCCTCTCTTTGGCTTTTGGCAATGTTGCATATTTCTACTGTTCTCTAGCAACCTTTGGATTTATAGTGCATGGGCTCTTTGATATAAAAATATTCATCTCTAGTAAAAGGATTTTAACAGTGACTTCCTGTGCAATTTGATGCAAGGGAGTTTATTATCATTGTGTCATATTAATATATCATCTTTTTTCTCTTCAAACACTAAGCAGTAGAGTGTGTATGGGTCTGCATGTGTCTGTATACAGTATATAATATTTATGTCTTATGTATGATATTAATAACATTATCACTTTAAGCAATCCAGCAATGTGTTCTTACCATTTTAAGGAATTGCAGGGGAGACAGTATAGTCCTGCAAAACCTTATTGTTCTTAGCAACATGTATTTCCTTAGCTTTCTTTATGGTATTTCTACTCTTTTTCATTGCTAATTTATATAGACCACTGTCTAATTTGATATAGGTACAAGCAAGGTTTTCCGTGCTATGCAGCAATGTTGTGTTATGTTTTGGTGTTCTCTGCCAAAAAAAAAAAAAAGGAGGGACATAATCACAAACACTGCTCGTATGTAATCAAATGATCAGAAAAGATGTTCTGAGTGAATTTAATCTGTTCTGTGCTGAATGGTTTCATTTTACAGCCCAGAGCATTTATTCTAGCATGTTCCAGTGAAGATCATAAGACACCCTCAATTCAATATCTTCTTTATTTCCTTTCCCATTGTCCTTTATTCCCTTTGTTTAAACAGGAGTTGTTTGGAAATTCTACTTATTCCCCTAAACTCATTTACTTTTGTTTCAAATGGCCAGTGTACTTATGTCACCGCACCAATATATCAACATAGCAGCTTGAAACTTACCAATGACATCCTGACAGCTGAAGCCTACATTCTCAATTTACTGGTTTTTGTATCTCTCCTTTTTACTGTAGCTTCACAAGAGAATGCTATTTTATAAACACCTGATAATTTAGTTACACAAGAGTGTGCTTTTTTTAAGATTCGGCATTCAAATATAAAACAGATGTTTATTGTGCTTTTTAAGTGTCCAGGAGATCTTGTCAAAAGTGTCTGGCAAGTACAGTTATTTTTATGTTATATGTAAGTGTATATTATTCTTTGTTTTCATGTATTAACACGTGTATATTATTTCATAAATGAGTTTTGTTTTCTTATTATGGAATAATACTTTTGGTAATTGCCCACAGCTCTCCATATAAATGTGCTCTACAAAGGTGTTTGGATTAAAGATGTCTGGCTGCAGCTTTATTAAACAAACTGTTAATTAATCTCAAATATTATCTAGCATGCCAAAGGCTTTCCCTTTGTAGACAATGTACGTTTATCTATGGAATCTCCAGTCACTTGGGCTTTCTTACTTCTTATATGCCAAACCTATTTCAGTTCTTTCCCCATTCGGAGCACTGAGTGCAATAATGCATCTGTCATCAAGAACCGAAGTCTTGATCTACAGCTTTGCATTGTCAAATCACATTGCTAGCCTGCTTTGGACTATTGTCCTCATATTGTGGAATGCAGACATCACCTTTAAAGTTGCATCAGAGGAAAACACAAGTAAATTTTTAATGGCTATTTCTCATAGGATATTGGTTCTTTTCAAGTATCATTCTTAAAAGAGAACCTTTATTAAGAAAGCAAATCTCCTGGAGTGGCAGACATTCCCACAAAAATGTTCCCACTAGGTTCTGCAGAGTCCATCAGTTCTTGAGCTCTTGTCTCAGATGTTACTCCTGAATAAGGATTGTCAAAACACAATGAGAGGGATTAGTTCTTCAAATCTCTTAGAAGCCATAGGTTAGGGCTAGACTAACTGGTTAGTCCCAGTCTCAATCTTATTCAGATTCTGCCCTTGTTAGTGCTAATTTAAACCTACTGAAAGACTGTTGACTTCAATAACCAAGGAAATTGTATTCTGAATTTTGACCTATTTTTCTTGATGTCGCCATTTCTGTTCTCTTTCATCTTATCTGTTTTGTCTCAGGCCATGTCCCCTCCTTTTATATCAGTTAGTGAGTCTCCTCTGCAGCTTTATTTCAGCTTTTGTTTACCTCCAATCTTTTTCTCACTCTTCTAATGAAAATACATGGCCTTAGCCAAAAGGCGGCAAAAAAAGGTGTTTTTCCTGGACTAAGCCTGAATATGCATAATACTATGCATCTTCTGATTAAAAAAAAAAAAAAAAAAAAACCACCAAAAACAAAATCAAAACAAAAAGAAAAGCTAATTATGGAGCAATTAGTGGAGGAAAAGGGACAATTATAAACAAGCCTAAATTTAGAATTACGAGCTTGACTCAGAGCCCACTGAAGGCCAAAGAAGTCTTTCCACCAACTTCAGTAGGATGTCAGGTACATCTAGTCCTACCTCACTACTTAACACAACTTCTGGTTATTGCTCTATTAACAACCTAGGGAAACTGCCTTGAAGTTTAGGCCTGCCTAATTTTCAAGGGAAAGTTTCACAAATTTTGCCATACTCTGGAACTTAATTAAAGCACTGGAAACTTTCAGAGTGACAACTACTTTAAGACTTATTTTTTTCTGTAGCCCTTCCTGGGTGGATCAAGTAAAGTAAAATTAAAAAGAGTGTCTTTAATGTTGGGAGGTTTTTCTTTCATTCAAATGTCTATTCAAACTGTTCACAGAGAGGAAAAAATATTACTTTGACTTCCTTGATATCTTATGCAAAAATTAAGCTAAGAGTTATTTATACATGTCTCCCTGTAATTGCACCAAGAACTTGTCTGCTGTCTTTAAAAACAAAAAAAAACCATTACCAGTCATACCGTTTCTGTGATGATTTTGTACATCAGAAGCATATTTACAAGGCACTGGCTGAGGTAGCATGGATCATGCTGGTTGTATTCATTTCTACCATCAACAGAGTTTCCCTCCAAAGCTATTAGTCTCTGTGTGTTGGTTTTGTGTGCACAGTGTGCTTTAAAACTGCTGTGGTATGGTATGCCTCCTGAGGAACCATGCAGACTTTTAGCCCTCAGCTTCTTCCTACTTCAAGCAGTCAATGTGGGATGCTGTCCCACGTGTCTCTGAACTTTGTATACAATTCAAAAAATACTAGTGTGTATATAGACATATATTTCACTATGTATGTTTAAAATGTTTTTCTGACGCTGATCAAAATTTCCAAGCATTTTTCTGTGTTTAGACTCCATTTGCCCCATGTGCAGATTCACAATTTTCTTAAATCAGGAAACTGAAAGGAAAAACAAGAATAAATTGTTCTCTCATCTCCATTTATAGCATCATCTGAGAAAATGTAGGTTACTTCTGCAGATAAACTGTACAAAAAGTTAGCACATTGCCAGAATCCCTAGATCTCCTATTAAATGCTTAACAGAAGGCTTGTTTTGACAAAGGAATGTCACCCCTAATTGTCAAATCCATTCCAAACAAACCTGGGAGAAGATGAGTGGGTAATATTTTCAGTCAGCAGTCAGGTTTCTGAAAACTTAATTGTGGACAGTCAGGGCTAATGGTGCATTTTTGTCTTATCAATCATGGTTTCATGGATATCATTATTTTCATGGGTTGCTTTTGTTCGATACTTTAAACATAATTTTTGACCCGTGGGAAAGATGGACATGAATGGACAGTGTTTGGAAAGAGAGCTGCTCAGCCGATTTCCTCGTGGAGTGTGATGGTATGTGTGAGCCTCAGCTGCAGGGCAGCAGCAGCGTACCTGACAGAAAGGTCCATGCCCAGGAGTCCACCACCTACAACAAAGCTTTTTGGGTTCTTTGGAGTAACATTTCCTGAGAAAGAACTAAGTTTCTCCTCCATTTCTTGCTGTCCAATAAGGGTAGTGTGTTACAGTCTCTCTGTCTCAACTCTTTTTCACTTTGTTTTGTAATCTCTTTGGGGCCTGTTCCCCACCCTCTTTTCTTTTTCCAGCACTGTGTTGCTTAAAGATATTGTCATCTTCCTTCCTCCAAGGTCTTTGCACTTTTAGCTGGATTCAATAATGTTTGGGTCAGACAGCGAAGAGCAAACCAGACTCTTCCAGTTTAGGGACCAACTTTGTTGGCTTTGCAGGACCAGCCTTGGAAATTGTTGAAATAAAGGGAGGCTGCACACTCATCTCTGCCTGTATACTTTAAAGGCTTTATTTTCAAACAGGACTCTGTTTTTGAAGAAAAGAAAAACCACAGGATACACTTATGATGAAAATAATTTCTAAAGCCATGCCAGACCTCTCTTCTGGCCCGGCACTGAGAAGCAATCTGTAAGCTGCCTGGAGAGGACATCTGGTGATCCTGTGGTATAGGGGAGTCATCATGCTCCTTAGCCACTTTAGGACATCTGCTCTTTTTAGCTTTTGGATAGTGATGGGACACAGCCAGAATTTGCAGTATTTCAAAATAGATCTGTCAGCAGAATAGTCCCTGGATAATTTTATTCCTGCTGGTCTAATTTCAGGTTGGTTCTCTCTTTGCTGTTTCTGAATCAACCAGAAAAGACCCAGTGCATCTCCAGATGGGACATCAGAGAGAGGTTTTAAAGTAGCTTTTGCCTACTCTGTGGACTCTGCCCAGATAATAGGTTTCCAGGCAGGACAGACCTGTTCTGAACATCGAATGTAAGTTTTTCCAGGAAATATCTTAGCCACTAATAATTACAAGAAGCATGTATCTCTATAGAGTCAGCATGAATCAAGAGCTAGGGATTGTGTTAAGCTCTTGAGAACGTGAGGCACTTGGTATAGCTCTGAACTTCCCTAAGCATGTCCTCACTGTGAGGTGATTGCAAATATCTGCTATATTTGTAATGTTTCTGTATTTTGGAAATGCTGAAGCTCCAACCATCAGTGCTACCTCTCCAGACCCTTGTACCGCCTTCTGCTCTGCCATTCTTGGATTCAAAACATTAAAGTCTTGATTGCATGAAGTTATGCTTTATTTGCTACAAAACAGCTTTGTGAACANCAAAAAAAAAAAAAAAAAAAAAAAGAGAATAAATCATTCACACATCCCTTGTGATGGAAAGGCTCAGAGGTAAATCTGCCTGAAAGGTGGATCATGAATTAGTTGCCTTCTCCAGCTCTTTGCTGCCCTCTCTTTTGGCCCCATCAAGAAAATAAGATAATAAAAAGATATCAAGAGATAAACTCATTTGGTATGAACTCAAAGAGGATGATGAAGAAATTTCCATCCTCTCCCATGTTATATGTGGTAGCTGCATAATTAGACAACTTATTCTGTCATGTTTCTAACTGTTTCATAAAGCAAGTCTCATGAGTTTTAAAAGGTAACATGTTTATCTGGACTGATGCTCTGAAAAGTCTGATATTTTTCAACTTCTAGATAAAGCACTCATGGAGTATACACAGTAACTTCTGTATGGCCAAAATGGACTGGGATCTAAGGAATGGTATCACCTGTATTAGCACAGAACTGAGTGAGCTGGTATGTACTAAACTATTTTTGCTGCTTAAATTTTATAAACGCTACTTCTTGCCATGGCTCTAGGTAGAAAGCAAAAAGTCAAAGCCACTTTTATATTGACATTCAAGAATGACAACAAGGAAGACCTAAGAAAATTTTTAGGGGATTGTGTCTAATGTATCAGGTATCCATGAGAAGTATGGAAATTTTTAACCCTGTCCTGAACAGACACAAATTGCTTGGTTAAAACAAACAAAAAAAAGAACCATGTTTTGGTCACTATGCGAAAGAGTAAAATATTCCAATTAGGTATAAAGATGCCTTTCATGTTTGGATTCATGAAAGATTGCAAGGAACATCCCTGATTTTGTAAGTGTAAATTCCTCTTCAAGCATCTTAAGCACTGAGAAATAAACTAACCTGTGGAACAATAAGCAGGTGTAAAATAATAAAAAAAAAAAAATTGCATTGTTTATGCTGTCATTGAATTTGGTGCAGAATCATTTAATCCAGTAGGTCTGATCTCCTGAAATCATCTTTAGATTCAAACCTCTTCTGCAGGTGTTCTAGAGATTTTTCAGAGACATAAATTTCAGAATTTTAATCATTTTTTGAGACTTTTGGCACCAGTGATATGCATAATTCACAAGTTTCACATTGCAGGCATGTTAAGGCAAATGAACTATTGCAAACATTCAGCTCCTTACTATGTACATACAAACCCACAAGAAAATATTGTTCATACTTCACTGCACAGTGCAAAATGCCTTTTTGCTGTTGAAATATAGAGGCAGGATTTTATTATTTCTATGGTGAATAGGTAGATTTCAGTATTTCTGTCACGATGGAGAATGAAAACACTTTTTCCTTTCCACAAGACTTAATTGTTAAAATACATAAAACATAACAGTGATTAGAATTTTAATTAGAAAAGCATCCTTTTGTATATTTTCTCCTCTGCTTTCATTCTTCAGAATCCAAGAGCCCTTTTCTGAATTTAGTCACAAATGTAGTGGAGGTTTTTGAAGCAGTTAATTTACCAATCTCAACCACAAAAGAGAAGACATCACCTCTAAGATACCTGAACAGCCTCAAGGAAAATGGCAGTGACAACATTTACCAGATTAATGGAATATTTTATTTAGGGCACCTTTAACGTTATTAAAAATCTCTTTGTGTCTTCAGTGCTTGTGAAGGGAGACAAGATACTGGTTGTTATTCTTTGTCTACTGCTCATTAGTTAATTTCCATTTATCCTCTGCATAGCATTAATTGATATTTGAAGCAAAGCAACCTTTCAGTACTTCCCATGTGCATGACACAACATGAAAAGCCACCCATGCTTCTGAGAGATGCTCCTGACTTCTGTAGCAGTTCAGGGCAGGGAATGGAACAAAAGGGTTTGAATCAGGCAAATTAAGAATGATGTCTAAGATAAACATGTATTATTCAGTACCTTATTTAAATTCTGGGAAGTCTGAAGTCCGTACTTCTTGCTTTGTGTTGCCCAAAGCCTGCTCATTGTCTGCTGTCAGATTTTCAACGTATGACTAGGGGTGACTGACTTTTACATTCATTTCCACGCATAACTATTTTCTCACTCCTCAGCAATGCCATCAGATGTTTGTCACAGTCAAGCTTTGTGACAGTTGGCATGAACTCTACCAGGTCTGATGAGGAGGAAGATATCACACATTTTCACCGAGACAACTCAAGTCACCTTTCTCTAATTTCTGCCACATTCCTCTGTCCCTGTCTAAAGTAATCAGAAAGCTTTACCTTTTGCACTTGGTTTTCTATAGCTTCAGTGATATCCTAATAGATTCACTATTTCTGATCTTTTTTTTATTTTTACCTTTTCACATCTACTGTCTTCCTGTTTAACAATGGAGGCGGAAGAATGAAAAAATAACTACTTGCAATTATTCTGCTGGGACTGAAGATGGGTAAGCTTTGAATTTTACATACCATGAGAAGGGTGCAGGAAGCATGCAGATTTCATGTCCTGAATATGAAAATATTAATGATGTGTATAAAGTGCAAGTTTGCTGCAGTTATTGATTGAGTGGAGCTTGCTTTCAACAAAGCTCAGAGAATGAAGCAGGGGAACAATTGTATATACTTTGAGTTTTTTCTATTCATGGTAGAAAAAGAAGATGCAAATTAGAGCTGTCAAACATAGGAGATCCATCTCATGCAAGGTCTTGAAATATGGCTTTGTTCCAAACTGGAACAAAGATCCAAAATTTCCAAATGTACAGTGAAGAAAAGTAAGAAAGAAAGAAAGGGAGGAATAATTCACACTGGATTGGCTGAATCATTTTACTTTGTCAAAACTGAAGTGTTCTATTTTCACTTTGATTACATTATATTTTTTATATGATAAATCTAACCTGATACAATAATACCTTATTCAAAACTTTTAAGTCCAGCAATGCTGGAAAATAGTATCTGCTTATGATATCACTTTGAAAGTAAAGTTATCAACACCTTCACAGATGTCTACTGAGATTGTTGGGAAGTGAGTTTCAGTCATTTTCTTAATTTCTAATTGCTTGTTTAGAATGGTTATAACTGTTTACTCAGCCACATTAAACAAGTCACTTTTCACAATAATGCCAAGAAGCAAGGAGTCCACCTGACAGATCCAGCCCTCATCCCTAATGCCATTAAGTATGGTCCAAGCAGCACCGAGAAAGCCCATGCAGATGTGTGGGTTATCATGGCATAGACTGAGTGTACACCTCTAGTAAAGTTCAGTCACCCACTGCTTCAAGTCACAAATCTTTTAGCTGAAGGATGGAAAGTCCTCATAGAAAATGTTAACAAGTTTCCTTCATGATTTCAGTTAGGACAGATAAAAAATTGGGTTTCCATAACCTTGGAAGGTTATGTTAACTCCTGTGAATTAGCCTTGGGACCAACAAGATTGAGGTAAGCAGGTGAGCCCAGACCATACATGTGGGTTTTATATATCATAGGACTGCCATTGGCCCTAATGAAATATTTAATGTATGCATTATCTTTTTTTCTTTTTTTTTTATTACTTCTAGTACCTGCCTAGAACACAACCTGGGTATGTAACTGGAAATACATATTTTGAAATAATTGAAGCCAATACTGGGAAAAGGGTTGTCCTGTCCCTTCTCAGCTGCCACAATGTTGATCCCATAGGGCTTGCTTGGTTTTGTTTGTTTAGTAATCAAGCAAGGGCCTTTTATTTAACCATCAGGGCATAACTTGTTCACATGTGGTCATGACACACAACTCCATCATAATTCCTTCTTGAGTACTAGAAAAGTCATGGCTGCAGCAGAACGTAGGAGGGCATGTTCACCCCTTGTTTCATGCTGCACTTGCAGCTTGATCACAATAGTTTAATCACTGGTATGTAACAGTATGTGAGCTCAAATCACCACGTTTCTCAAAATAAATTGTCAGTGAAGAGCAGACCCCTAAAATGCAAGGCATTTAGAGAAGTTAGAAGTTAGAGTTGATCAGCTCCTGCCATCCATATATTTCCTTATGAAACATTGATGCACTGAAACTCCCATCACGAAGAACTATCATTAACTAGTGCACATTTATTTGCTTAAGGAATCTAATAATCAATCATCAAATTTCTCCACTTGTTTTGTGGCATTGTATTTCATCACTTAGTAGGGTATGAAACATTATCATTCTTTACACAAGTTTGTTAACGAAATATTTATTTGAAGAGGTTTCAATATAAATAAAGATTTTCTACATATATTTCTTTAAAAAGATTTATTTTTATTTCATCTATTTGCTTTCCTATGAAAAATTTATGTGAAAACATAATCCAGAAGTGTAAATGGTATGAAAATGGAATTATCCATCAGATGGAAGGGGGGGGATCACTCCAACTCAGGTATGTGGGTTTGGGTGGGGTACAGCAAATGGCTTCATTGGTTTACATTTTTGGGGTATTTCTCTCTGTGCTCTTCTATTCTCACTACTTTAGATCATTTATCCTTTGAGAAAGAAAAGGAAGGCTGGTATAAATTAAGCATGGTAATGTAAAAGCTTATACCCACTGCATTAAAGTTTTTCAAATTAATACAACATTAAATTGCCAAAGTTTTTTTCCATACACTGCCAATATTAAACATGACATGCCTGCTAGGGTTAGTATAAAGTTTTGTCAACATTTTTGGCATACGAGGTCTCAGCCTGGGGTCAATATTTTCTTGACCAAATTTTGTTGTTTCAGTTGCCTTTTTATACTCATATTTTGTAACTCAAACATTTCCAAAAAAAAAAAAAAAAAAAAGAAATTTGGCAGGCTATTAAGTCCATAATGTGGTCTAATGCCTTTGGGTATTTTTTTTAAATGTAAATCATTGAGATATTTAAGGATTGAGGTTTAAGAACTGTGCAGACACTTTAACAACTTATTTTAAAAATATTTAGTATGCATATTTACTACATATGTATCTTATAGAGACCAGAGATTAAACTGGAGATTACTTGCTAAAATATGCAAACTGCTGTCTATGAATAAACATCCTCATGAACTCCTATTGAAAGTTTCTTATTTAAAAAATGTTGTTTAAAACTACAATAAAAGCAAAGGGAAGTAAGATGGAGAGAGGAAAAAGCAACATTTAAGTAACTTTAATGGTTTAACTTGGCCATGGAATATAAAGAAGTCTATTTTTTTTTCTCCTGGGATCTAATCCAAAGCCCACTGAGGTCAAAAGAAGGCTTTCCACCTATTTCCCTGTGTGCTGGATCCTGTCTTTCCTCTGTTGCTCCCTTACTCCATCAGCTCCATGCTGATGTCCTGCAGCAGCAGTAGCCCACCCGTCTGCCATATGCATTATACAGATCTTGGGCTAAGTTACTAGTGGCACAGGAACTCTTCTGTGCAGGGTCCTTCCCTCCTCTGTAATTTTGAATCAAATTTCCACTTTTGCTTTGACATATCGGTGCTTGCAAGTTATTTGTTACAGTTCTCACAAAGTATGTGTGGAAAATGATAGAATCCTGCAAATGTACAAATGTGCATGTGTGCATAACAGTGTTAGTTACCACACAGCATCCCTCAGCCTGCTAGTTCTAGTTATTACACTCATTTCAGAGTCATTTTAACATCAGCCCAGGAATACATTCATGTAACATTTGTTAGTTACAAGTGACAGGATTTGTGTAGTCAATGAGTGCTGGCACCATCGCATTCAATGCTCATTAGAATGCAATTCCTGCAGTTCCTGGACAATCTGTTCCTTATGGTGATTTCTGGGAGCTTGTAAACTCTCACTAAGATGCTGGCAACATCAACCAAACATCTCAGACACATTGTCTCTCTGAACCTGAACTTTTAAAATGGTGGTTAAACATGTTGTCTGCTTTAGTTTCCTGTCTATCTTCATCATAAGCCAGCACCTGTTTCCAATAAATTATACACAGAGCTGTATCAGCAACACCTTGGCAGCAGCTGCCACCCTGAAAAGCAGAATGCCCTTGAGGACAATACACCTGTGAACACATATAGTGTTTATTTAGCTGAAAGGCAAAACTTTACGTTACATAAAGCAATTATCTAAAGCCTAATGTATGCCCATTATTAACACAAAATAACCTTGTTCTTAAAAATCAATAAAAATCTATTTAAAGGCTTTTTTCCAAGTCCCAGAGAAACAAATACTAGCACTGTAGATCTGCTATTAGCCTAGAACTTCAATGTCTGATGGTGGGAAGACGTGTGGGGGAGGCAACATGTGCAGTTAGCAAGTAATAGGGCACAGATTTGGAGTTCATTATACACACAGATGAGAGAAGAAGCCAAATCTTTCTCAGAGGCACTGTTGAACAACAGACTTTTTTTTTCTTTTTGGTTCCACATTATAAAGTAGCATTTTGTTGCTGAAGTATAGAACTACTGTGTTTAAGACAGTGTTTGATCTTTCTACCATTATGAGACAGTAGGAAAAAGTGGTCCCGAGAAAAAGGTTTTCTTATTACTAGAACAAACCTTTAATATCCAGTTCACTACCAGCACTGTCCTTTCATGTAACATCAAGCCTATTTTAGCAGCAGGAAGTGGAGTGGTTGTTTACAGCAGATCACAGGATAATGGAAATGAAAAGAACTTCTTATTAAAATAAAAAACAAATCTGAGATGAATTCTCAAGTTTTGGTAAAGCAAGAAGTAATACTAGGAACTCTGCAGTTCAAGCAAATTGTAAAATACCTTTTCAGTTCAATATGCACCCTTTAGAGATTATTTGGCACATGAATATTATGAATCACTTAAAGGGGAAGAATTTTTCTACGTGGAGTTTCCAAAATTAAAATATGAAAAAATTATATATGTATATACAATTATGTATATATGCCTATAGTATATGCGCATAAAATGCTTACATTTTCAAGTCAGACTTTATAATACTTTCATTCCCTGTCTGATGCCTCCTGATGCCATTTAAGTGATCGTCTTGAATGGTCTTAGGTGAAAATGTATTTTAACACTTCTGTTTGGCCAGACCTGAAAGCTGTGGAAAGACTTGCTAATGAGTATTACAGCCTTCTTAGCTGTCATTTTTTTTAAACCCTTACAATGCTGAATGTAGAAATCACCACATGTAGAGTGGTGATGCCAGCATGTAGATATCCTCCCATCAATAATTTTGAACAATTTGATCTAATGGGTTGTTATATTTTATGAAGTATAAAAAGGAATCCCAAGAGAACAGCATAAGCACAACCTCACAAAAAATACCTTGTCTGTCAAGTGTTGCTAATAAACACCACATATTTTGATTATTTTATTATCAGACAGTTTGAAGTTTAACATAGCTGTATTTCTTCCGGTTGACTTTCTTAAGGCTGCTCTATTTTCATCTCAGAACAAGCATGGTACGTTTCATAGATCCAACTAAAACATATGGATTAAGTCAATGATTCAGTTTCTAAAACTCCAAATGACTGTTCTTATTATGCATGCAAATCTATATTTTTGCCAGGTTTCCTTAAGACTTTAATACAAGTAAAATTAATAGGAAAATGTTTTCTTCTATTAATGCACATGGGAATATCATAGAATGATGATCTCCATACACAGATACAAACCTGCTTCTTGATTTCAGTTTTCTTGGCTGTATTTGATTCTAATTGAATATAAATGCTAGGAGCACCCAGCTAAGATTCCAACCAAAAGGAAATTCAGCTATGGCTACAGAATAAACACTATTTATTTTCCCCTGGAGTGTTTAGCTTTTATTAAATGTCAACAAATCCAAAAACATGCTTTACTAATCTATAATATGTATGGGAAATAAGTCACAAGCACAAGCTGCTGAAGATAAAGTTTGCTTTGGTTTAGATAAACAGGTTCCAGAGAACTGAAATCTTTCAGAAGCATTTAAAACCTACCCCTTGTTTTCTTTTAACATTTGTCAGATCTCCCACTGGTGATCAAAGAATGCCAAGTTGTGATATAGCATGGGAGCTAAAAACAGACCTACGTTTGTGATTGTTTGCTACCCTTCTGTGACAAGTTTATCCATTAGTTTCTTTCCTGTTGACTTTCATCCACACTACTAACCCAGGATGTCACATGTGCTCAAACAGAAAATGGAATTACAAGCAGAAGATGCTGCCAGCTGGAAGGTCTGCCTCTGTGCTGCCCATCCAAGAATCACCATGGGTATGAGGACCACAAAAGCAGCTTCATTCTAGGACCTGTGGGAAGCCCCACCTTGCTGCAGTTTAAGCTGGGTTTCTCCAGACCTCACATCTGTCTTCACACTGGTTTCGTTGACATTGGAGTGGAGGTAAGTGCTGTATGTAGGAGCAATGCGTTAGCTATAAAAGGGAGCACACAACACCATGCTTCCTCTGGCACAACTTTCCATAGATTCAAGAAGGGTAGGAGGAGTGCAGGGCCATGTGGGTCAGTCTAGTCTCACCCAACTATCCCAAGTTTGGCTCTATTTGGTGAAGTGATTGCTAAGTCTTTATAAACCTGATTCACCCTTTGAAGGGCACGACAGGACAAGCCGTTACTGATACATGGCACTGCAGCTGCTAAGTCTGGGACATAAGTGCTGAGCCAACAAAAGGAGAGGGTTAGAGCTATGGAAACCTGTTTCCCGCTCAAAAACTTCCTTGCTGCTGTGTGGTCTCTTCTGTGCATTAGATGTCATTACTGGTTTTCTCACGGTGTGATGTTTGGAAAAGGTAAATGCAGGGCTTGGCTTTGGTCCCCAGTCAGATAGCAACCAAAAATAGGTATCAAGAGGCACCTACCTCTTTTTAAAAGGCCAAACAGAAGAAAGTACAATGGAAAATGCAGTTTGGGTACAGTAGACAAACAACCATCTATAAGGCTGAGTGTGTAACAGATCATCTTCTCAAAGAGCAAGCACAATGAAGTGGGAAAAGAGCCATTGGTATGAGTTTCCTTCATTGCAATGCTTCTTTGTCATCTTAATTAAACTTCTTTCCACTCATGGACATACACAAAATAATAAAAGAAAGCAATATGAAAGGCCATAGTATGCAAGATCCATCTTGTATTCACAGGTTTTATGTAATCCATTTTAAACTGATGTTTGCTTGTTTAAGAACACACACCTGCACATTACCACTTGTGGTAAATAAGTTTATTAGCCAAGGTATGTCTGAATACTCAGTGGAAATCCCATGTAAATGCAGTTGTGTTTTCTGTTAAAATGCCTCTTTGGTAAAATATGCTATCCCACACCATGCTCCAGAGAAAAGAAAAAGCAATAAATGATGTACAAACATGCAGGAAAGATGCAGGTGAAAAGATTCACGGGGTTTAAAAATGCCATATGCCTGATGATTCAGTGTGTCTTTCCATGTACGATTTAAGCATTCTGTTTCATATTACATTTATGTCAGAGACTAGGACTTTATTAGTGTCTCGTTTGTATTTGTTTTTACTTTGAATTAAAACCTAAAGGTGGTGACAGAAGGCGTTCTGATGCTTGGCATAGGATTAATACTTGAGGGCTATTCAACTTTGCAAATCATCCATTTGAAGAGAATTTTCTTATGCAATGAGATTGCTTCATTTAGAACAAACCCTTTTTTTTTTTTTTTTTTCATCTCTGAACTCCAAAAGAGCAGAAGGGTGGAAACAAAGTCAGGGGAGGCAAAGGAGCAAAAGGAGACAGAGAAAAGTGGGAAGCTTTGATCCTTTCACTGAGGGGCTGAGGCCGTTCAAAATGAAAGAATCTNAAAAAAAAAAAAAAAAAAGGGGGGGGGGGAAGGAAAAGGAAGAGAAACAGAGAGAGCAGTATGACAGGAGACAAGAAGTCTTTTGCACTGCTCATTACATTCCTTGTACTATCTAAATTATAAAATAACTGTGCCACAACTGCGCTGAAGAATCTGGAACTGTAGAAGGAACTCATGCCAAAGCTATTGGGCAACCTGCAACAGGAACACTGGCCCAAAAGCCTTCAGCAGTAGGACTGAGAGACCCCATTTCTCAGGAAGCCGGGGTATGTGCCAAGGTTTGGGGAAGGGGCAGGACTGGAGTCCACTTGAGTAAAATTGAGAGAAAAGGGGTCTATCAGCAGGTATATCAGCTGGTTCATGATCCATTTGGGACCAGTCTACTACAACTGTCTCACTGATTTAAAATGAGCGAAAATTAATGATTTTAGCATATGGGTTTAATTTTGTCATAACAAATTTGACTGGTATTTTATTCCAGCTCAATGAAAAGAGTAGGACTTTGCACAGAACAAAGCATTATTACACTTGAGGCAAGATCAGTCTTCAAATCTTCTAGCCTTATACAGCCCAGTTTTCTTTGTTTACATGTTTTAAGTTACAATGCCTACATCATCTGTCAGTAAGCATCCTTTTGGCAGGCCAATAAATTGAGGTGGATATACAATAACCCCAATTTATCTATGCCTGCACTTTTGCCAGGGATCCTAATGGAGTATGAACATACAGCCCAAACACTGTCGCACGCCAGCACTGTTTCTGGCAGTATGTAGTTAAGCCTGAACAATCTGTGATTTATTGAAGACCAATAAGAGACTTGAGTCTTTCTTAATCTGCAGTAAGATCTGTTTTTGCAAAATAGTCTTTACTATGTATGTGGTGCTTAACGTGCTTTTATTTTTGCATGATGGTAGCCTCTACTGTCATAATTTATTCTTAAAGAACGACAGTATATAAGTAACTATAAACAGCATATGAATTCAGTGCCTGAATACCTGCCTTTTTTTTTCCCTACTAACAGCAGTCACTATTCAGACATTTGAATGATAGAAACAGAATACACACCTACCCACTGTAATTTATTTCAGTCATTT
This sequence comes from Pedionomus torquatus, assembly GCA_013398155.1. NCBI lineage: Eukaryota > Metazoa > Chordata > Aves > Charadriiformes > Pedionomidae > Pedionomus > Pedionomus torquatus. The sequence continues at coordinate 1,044,598 of VZRU01019628.1, read as the reverse complement.
TCAACAAGATGTCCTCTTTAAAAAAAAATCCCTTGAAAAACCCATGCCAATCCTTCATCTCTTCTCTGAGGAATGTGTATTTATACTATTCTTGAGCCGAAAATGGATCATCATCACATATGCACAAGAAACATTAAATTACTTCTACAGTTTGCCCATTCTTATTTTATTAGCTTTACTTCACTTCTGTGCAAAGTTGTACATTAAATGAGTTCCTATGCTGAGTGTAATAGGACTACCTGGAACCTTACAAAGAAAGGAGTGCTAAGGCACTGGGTGAACATTGATGCTTATTTTACAAGAATCTGCTATTTTTATAAAGAAATAGTATAAGGACAGTCTTGAACAAGCTATAGCAAGGTATTGGTTTTCAGAATCCTTCTGGAAATACTATTTACAAACATACCAGACTCATTCAATGTCCATGCTCAAAGAGAACAGGATTTCACATTAATTTAACTGTATATGTTTGTTATTTCAAGTAAAATTCACAAAGCATCAAAAGGCCTCTATATATGAGGTATTTCAAGAAAGCAGACGGAGACACACCAGATCAAAGGTACAGAATACAGTCTGATTAAACTAATTTTAAGAAAATGCATCCAAAGAAATTTTCTTTGACTCAGGAAACATGAAAACCAAACTACCTTTGAACAAAAAATCTCCAATGAAATCAAATATTTTTTTATAATTTAAGAAATTCAGGGGTTTTAATGTTTCTTTTTTTTTTTTTGCCTTTTTATATGTCAGAGTGGGACAGAGGTATTGCATGAAATATATATGGGGTCAAAGCCAAAAGTAGAGCCATCAATAATAATGTCTGCAGAACATCTGAGTTTTCTTTGAATTTCATGCCACTTTAGAACAAAGATATTTGCAAAAGTCTCAGCAAGTAGCATCATTTCAGGTTGTTTATTAAAAATAAGCAGAGACCAAACCTTTGAAAAGCACACTACAAATACATTTACAGCTATGCCCATTAATACATTTGGAGACTTCTTTTCTGTTCAGCCCTTATCCTGTTTAGTTATCACATGGCTGGTTTCACTTGATGCCATCCTGCCAGTCTCACAAGATGTAAAGCATCCCCAATATCCAGGACATGAGAACCATTATGGGAAAATTCAGTAGCACAGATTGAGACTTATGGAAGCAGTTAGAGATGAGTCTTGTCTTTATCTTAGTTCAGGTAGAATTATGGTATCTGCTCACTGTATGCTCAACTTTAAAAATTTAGTTAGCTCCATCATGTTTCCTTCATTAGTTTTGGTGTTTTGGTGTTTTGGTCACCAATCAAAACATTGCTATAATTTCTTACTCATTTTGTTTTCACAATTTCAATTGTGAAAAAACACGTCTCTGAAGTTCTGAAATTTTTATATTTTTGTCATCTCTGCTACTAAGAATTTTTCCAGCTAATGACATACATCTAAAAGTTCCCAGCCCCCATAAGTTTTATTCCTGAGCTCTGCCATCAGCAGCATGCTTCTTGGTCACAGTTTCAGTAGCTTGTAGGTGGGAGAATCTCCAATAGTATCCAATTTCTAGTCAGGATTTGGAACCAGTCTGGAAAGTAATTGTTGTCCTACTAATTTACCATTTTTCACTTTTCCAATGAGAAATTTCCTGCAAATTGGTTGTCTCTCCAACTACCTGGGCATTTATTTAATCCTATTTTTATACTGAACAGCTGTCATTCATTTCACTTCCACAGCCTCTAGACTGTCATCTTCAAACTGTCCTTCAGAAGGTCTTGAACTCTCTGAACTGATTTGTTTGCCTTCCTTATGGCATTTGTACAGTCCTGAATTTAACTCTTGTGTTCCGATGAAGGCACCATCTATATCAACTCTGCTTCTCTATAATGAAAGGTACCGTGTCTGTTGGAAACACTGCATATAAAGTCACCAACTATGTCTATTTTTCCTACTTTCTATGGATGCTCAAATTTTCTTTTGACAACTGTTAGGTGAAAGCTTAGATTATGAAAATATTTCCCAGCTGTAAGTAATCTTAACTAGTTACACCTATGAAGATGTGATAAATATAACCAGCATGAAGGCTATGAGCTTTCTGCAATGGCAAGCACAAAAAATAAAATGGGTATCAGTGGCTGTTAACGTATTGCCTGGCATAATGACAGAAACAGGAAAATTTCAGTTTAAAACTATATTTTGTTTATTTGATAGATTCTAATGACAGTCACCTTGTCCACTGGCTGCCTGGTGTTTGCTTGATTTCAGGATATTGATGCAAACATAGGCTTTGGACTGTGATTATAATAAACAAAAAGCTAGACTCACCAAGCAATTGAGTGCAAAGGGACTGAAGAAGCTGTCAGACGTTCTCATGTGTTGTCTGTGCTGTAATTGTTTCCAGTGGTCAGCAAAAAAAAGAAACAGAACCAGAAGGTTTTAAAGATTAGGCTTAATGTCTCCCGTATAGTCTAATACATGATATGGCCCTTTCCTGGAACACTGTGCATGCTGAAAGAGAATGATGAAGCAGAAGAATGGGCACTATGCCATTACATCAGATGAAAGGGACGTTGGTGGATATTTGCCATGGGAATACTTGACTGTTAAGCACTTGATCTACTGTCTGTTAGCTCATGGGAATGGAACTAGTAAACTTGGGAAACCTCAAATAAATTCCCATTGTATATATAATATAATCCAAAACAGAATCTTCTCTGGAACAATTGCTAATGATACTGCAAGTCATCCTTGTTTAGTGGAAGAAGAGACAATTTTCTATCATCCATTTCAGTACAGATTTTTATAATGAAAATTTTCACCCAATATTTACAAGAAGGGAAGTCTGTCAGTGAAACCTCCATTTTTAGGCATCAGCTCATCAGGGTACTACAAAGAATATTTTTGAAAAAGCCTGCTTCTGCCACCCTTGCAATGACATGAGGAACTCTTAAAATTACCTATATGATAAATTACTGTTTCAGAAAAATTCTTGAATGAGCTCATCTTTGTACCCTATCCACCATAGTCATGGTTTCTGTTACAAACCAGATGAGCTGAACATTTACCTTAGATCTTTTTTCTAATTTATGAAACAAAGGTGTAATAAAGACAAAGTTTCACATACAAACATTTTCAATGACATCTAAAACAATCCAATGGTTTAGTCATTGTATGTTCGGAGATGAAACTATTTTAAAATTCTTCCTCAGCCCCAAACTGCTGTTATATGTAATCAATCAACTGTAGATATCTCACACTGAATAAGTCATGCATTTCTAGCTGGCTTCCCTAAAGGGGTTTCATTCAGTGTTTAATAGAAACCATTAAGTCACTGGAATAAGAATACAGAGCTAGCAGACCAACAAGCCCAGAACAGAATAACTGAATTCAATCTGTAAAGAATTTGTCTTTTAATTACTAGACCCCAAACAATGAATCAACGTAGACTAGTTAATGGCATATCAAATATACTTAAATAGTGTGGCATTAGAGTTGAGGACACGAAATATGATTAAAACTTTACATACATTCTTATAGGAAGTAAATTGACTAGTGTCAGTTTAATAACAGTTTTCTGTTATAACAGTATAATAATAATTTAATGACAAGTTTTTTTCTGCCTTGCAGATTTGTCGTTTTCTCTAACCCTGGAAAGCATGTATCTGTATTCACTGTCTAAAACACAATATCTCCATCAAATTTTATCTCAAAACATCTTTCTTGCCCACTTCTTTTACTTTCAGAAGGTACAGCCAGAGAATAATGTGTCACAGCTGCCACAGAACGCATTCCACCAAAAGAATGCACCCAAATTTGACCCAGGGAACAAGATACACCCCACAATATATAAAAACCTTAATATTAAGTTGCCAGAAGGGTATCTGGCAAGCTCCAAATTAAGTGTCTCTAGCCAGCTCTAGCTACTCTGTTACTCCATAACGTTCCCCTGGCTCATTACTTGAATGTAGTTTTTAAAACAAAATCAGTTTGTCGGTAAGACAAGTCTTCACAGTAACTTCAAGGTGCAGGTGAAATTCAGTTTTCCTATTTAAATTATGCTCAGTTTTCATTCCCCTCTTTGTCTACATTCTTCTCCCTTTCCCTGTCTTTTTCTGTCCTTATTTCTGAATGGACTAGAATGAAATTAAATTCTTTAGAAATGATGGGACAAAAAAGACATACCCATGCCTGTCTTCTCAGATGTTTTTTTAAACTCTGACAGCTCTAGTAAAAATAGTATATACCTAGGCATTGCAAACCAACATTATTTTTGCTGTAAAGACACGATGTGTGCATTCTTAGACATGAGTCCTCTGTGCAAGATCTTTTCATACATGCAAAAACAGCTGACATTTCATCACTTTGATGCAGGGGTAAATAGAAGAACCACAGAAGAGAAATCCACTGCTGTTCATGCCTGTTTTTCTAGTTACAGATGCTGCTTCTTCAGCATCAGGATTGTGCATGTTGATATTAATTATGAAAGTCATTTTCTTATATACTGTCTACTCCAGTGGGTGTTACTGTGGAAGTTCAGATTATTTCAGTGTGCCCTGCAGTTGTCACAAACTTCTTAAAAAATGAGAAACTCATTTCCTGGAACAATGTCCTACTGAACCCAAGTACTAACCTACTACCCTATTTCACAGAATCAAAGAATGGTTGAGGTTGGAAGGGAGCTCTGGAGCTCATCTGGTACAATGCCCCTGCTTGAGCAGGGTAACCTAGAGCCAGTTGCCCCTGGCCAAGTCCTTTTGGCTTTTAAACTCCTACAAGGATGGAGACTCTACAATCTCTCTGGTCAATCTGTGCCAATGCTTGGTCGCCCTCACAGTAAAAATGTTTCCTGATGTTCAGATGGATCCTGTGTTTCAACCTGTGCCCATTGCCTCTTGTCCTGTAACTGAGCACCACTGAAAAAAGTCTTGCCTCATCTTCTTTACACCCTCCATTCAGGTATCTATATACATTGGTACGATCTCTCCTGAGCCTTCTCTTCTCCAGACTAAACAGACACAAGTCCCTCAGCCTTTCCTCATATGAGAGTTGCTCAAAGTCCTTAAACGGTCTTCATGGCCCTTCGTTGATCTCTCTTCGGCATGTCCAGTATTGGCAACTAAGGGTGGGTTTAAAGCAGAGCCTAGGTTATACATCCTTGAATAAGGAAGCAATACAGTCATTGAAACAGAAGACAAAAATAGCCGAGCAAATAAAAAACATCAAAGATAATGTTACACCCTGGATTTTGTACATAAAACCTTAGCACACAGGAATACCACTTGCCCGGGGCATGTTCAGCTTTGGTTCTGATGGAGAGCAAAGAGGGAAAACCAGGCATCACAGAAAAGAACATGGAGATGAGATAGAGCAGAGATGCATAGAGGTAATATGCAAGGTTGGATGCATATGTCCGTGTGTCTGGCTATATGCATGCCTACAGATAGTGGTCTGCTACTGTTAAGGCACTGTAATCTTATGCAAACTCTTTCATATATTAAAAAGCTGCATTAGTAAAAAGATCTTTTCAGAAATAGACATATGTGGTATCTATGCCAAAAAATGACATTGCAAAGGGATTAACTGTTTAAGTGTTCAAATTAAACAAGACAGAAATAGTTAGCTTCCCTTGGCCTGTAGCTCCTCTGCATGAGGCGGCTTGTCTCAAGCTGCCAATACCTCATTGCTACTAAGGCAAGGAGACAGTAACATTAGGAATTGGGACATTTCCCAGTCTCTCACCGTCTGACCTTATGCCTTGTAGTCTTATCTGTGCTAGGGCAGGATCTCCCAATCTCCCTATGCCTAAATCTGGGCCATAGCAGGGTGCTTTCACGGTATAGCTGTTTCTAGACAACTGTCCCAGCACTTGGTGTAGACATGTTTATTCTGGCAAAACTGCACGTTTACTGCATAATATGGGTGAAATAAGCTACCCTGGTGAATACACAGTTTTGTCATAACTAAGTCTGCAGCAGGAACTTTTGCTAACAAAAGAGATAATACTCTTTGACTGGTATTGTAGTTTGTAGTGGAAGCCTGGCCTAAGTCCAGGACTGGGACCTATAACCTTATTATTATTATTCTTATTAGCAGTCTTATTTAAATAAAGGCAGTGTCTTGATATTTGATTCAGGAGACTGGGTATAGCGATGTGCATATGGAAGAAAACACAGGGACATGCAGAAATGCTGTGACCAGATCAAGGGCTATTCCAACACAGTTGTGGTGTTCCTGGCACTCAGCTTTACTCTTTCAAAGCAAACTCAGCATTGCATTCTGCATTAATACTAATAGGGCTTCTAGCTGTTTTTTTCTTTTTTCTTCATTAGGAATAACCCACTTTATAAATATCTATTCAGTTGCTTCCTTTAGTCTCAAGGTTCATAGCAAAGTATTTGAGATGTGCTTTAGTCCTCTGTTATCAGTATCTATTTACAGTATAAAATAAAGGAAGTCCCAAAGTCAGCCTCGTGCTTCCAGAGACTAAACATGGTCCCTTCTCTTTTCTCTTGCCCGACTATTGCAATTTTCCCAGCCCCTGTGTGCACAAGTCCTGTCACTTCTCTGCTTACTGCACTAATGTGTGGCCTCTTTCCCTAGCCTCAACAAACACCCACACTGCAGTTGTTACCTCCTTTAAGCTTGGATAATGTCTCAGCCGCGAACCTGAACTGTGCTGCACGTTGCTTTGGCTGCTCCTGTCAGGACACAGTGCCATGAATTTTTAACTAGCGTCTTTCTAACATACCAAAATTATGTCCTGACACAGCTCTTGAGTTCAGTTATTCCGCCCAAGTCACTTATAAACACAATGGCTTCATAACCATGGGAAGGAGGTCTCCTTCCCACTCCCACTTCACCTGTCAGTTGCAGCAACATAGTGCAGTCATAGTGTTTTGTGACAGATGTGGCATCCCTATTTCTCACACAAGGTAGCCCAGGCAGTTCAGTGACCCTACTCTGGACCACGTGCAATTATGCCAGAGTGACCAATTTAAATCTGCCATACTTTTTACTATCAAAGCATAAAAAACAGATTTTTGCAAACCTCCTGCAAATTTTAAACCAAATACCAGAGATTGTTGAAGTCCCTAACTAGAGAAAATTGACTTTGCAACCACCATAAATAGGAATAATAAATGAGTTGGCAACATATTATCCAATGCATATGTTAAATGTCCAAAAATCTCTGAGAGCCAGTCAACACAGCTGGAAAAAATGTTCTGGATAAAGAACTGCGGGCAGTAGAAATGGCGAGGTGCAGTTAGATTAAACTCAAGCAGTTCTGAGCAGACTTTGGCAGAAATATGCTTGCACAAGCAGTATCATTAGTATCATTCACAAAGATACTAGTGTCAGTGAAGCTGACTTTGCCCAAAATAATTGTGCATTTTTCCACTTTTAAGTATTCTCTAGATTTACAAAAATAATAGCAGCAGCTCCGGTATTCCACAGCATCTATCTGGAAGCCAGCTGGGCATATAGACAGGGATTCACACATGCAGCCACTGCAGCTACATCTGAAGTCTGGTGGACTACAGCAAATGCAGAGCCTATAGCAATCCAGGGGCTGTCCCGGGTGTCAGATGGCCAAAGAACTAATACGGCAAATTGCTGGAAAAAGGTTGAGTACAATACGTTGTTGATTTTGTATTACTTGTGCTACATTTCTCATTTATGGTGTCATGTCTGACTATAACTACAGCTTTGATCATAGATGGGCCGGGCAAAGGACTGGTCTAACTACACTTTGCATCGTTCTTTCTGTGAGCAGCCGCAGCGTGGTCGGTACCTCCCTGTGCAGGTTGCCTGTTTACCACATGTTATTCTTATATATTCAGACATACATACATGCTGATTAATAAGTTAATTTAGCGCAAGAATTCAATGGTGAGACAGAAGACCCCAAGAGAAAAGTTCTTTCCTGTTGAGATAAAGCAGCAACTCTGTTAGCTTAAGCCAGTGGAGACGTTTTTTACGTTACTCAGAATTGCTTAGACTGAGATTTTCTGAACATCTATGCATTTGAAGAAGACTAAACTATTTGAAAGGACCTATTAGCATGCATGCTTTAACTTCACTTCGTTTTCATGTTTGGCTCTTATGGAAAAATACCAGATTTTGATATGAACATCTGTTTCATGTTTTTCTAAATGTGAGCTTGGTATGAAAATTAACCCCTGAAATTTTGGTTTCAGTCGCCTTTTAGCTCTTCAGTTTGCATTCAGAAGCCTTGTCTTCCTAGCATTGCTAGGAAGTCAGCTCAGCCTACAGCTGCTTTGCCTTCTGGAAATAACTTGGCCAACGCTGGATGTGTTCAAATGTTTAATGAAGGTATTTTCCACGTAGTCACCATTAGTAGTTGTCACTTCTTTTTTGCTGAGGCACTCCAATAGAAGTAACAGCTCTCAGCCTCATGCAGCCTCATTTAACTTTTATCCCAAGAAAACGTAGGGAAATAACAATCATATTTGCTCTTTCCAGAAATGTGTTTTAGTTACTAACAGGCCCAGCAGATGTTTAGCAATGGTGTAACCACTCTGCAGACCACAAGTGTGAGCTTAATTTAGTGGGGAGTTTCTCCTCTCTCACCAGAGGACTAAGGCATTAGACACTAACATATTTTCACCTATGAAAACAAGGGCAATTTTCTTTCCTGTCAGTTGAGGCTACAGTAGCTAAAAGTTGTGACAGCTAGCAAATCCCCCAAATGCAGGATTTCCTTTCAGCATGGGTGAGCACCCAAAATGCCAGAGGGTTTTCTGAGTTACCCAAACTTCCAAGCCAACACCACCAGAGCTTTGGTACCTCCTGCTTCAGGTTAGCTCAAGAATTCCTCAACTGTGATCTTTCTTTTTGATTAGATTAGCAATTCCCATTCAGACTTAAAGGGGAACTATACAAGTGGGAAGAAAAGAACTAAATTTAAAAAATCTTTTATGCACTCTAAACACTTCAGAATGTTTGACCTTGACCTGGCTGAGTTTCAGATACAATTAATCTCTCACCAGTTTGGCTATCTGTGATCATAACAAGGTTTTGCATTAGTTTATGGAAATGACAAGTATTTTATCCTGTTACTATGTGAAGAAATCATTTTTCTTTTACTACATAGAGAAAATTTTGCACACGTTTGCACCAAGGACTTAAAAGCTCCAGTAGTAACACCTTTCAAAGCTAATGAGACATTGCTAATCTTCCCTTTTCTTTTAATACCTGTTCATGGGGGATTTTTTTACACACTACCATTGTATTTCTGAGGCCATCAGTGACATCCAGTGGCCAACTTGATTAAGCCTAGACCTTCTTTACAGACATCTGTCTACTGCTTTCCTTAGTGAAAAAAAAAAAATCAATAAAAACGTTAATCATGCATTTGACTTGCTTAGCTTAATTCTCTCACAGGTGTGATGGGAATGTCCCTGGAGAAAAGCTCACAAAATCAAACCCATGCCCTATTCCCTCCCTTTGAACTGGTGAAACTCAGACTTTTCACAGAAGGCAAAAGGTATCATTTGGGTTTTGCTTCCTGAGCCAGTGAGTGCAAAACTATAACTAGAATTTTTTCTCCTTGCAGAATCTCAGTATAAGCATGTCCTGTCCTCTTTGTTTCATTAATGAAATTTCATTTTTACTGATTTGTTTTAAACAAGCTACTCTAAATGCAGTTAATAGGAAAAGAGAGGGACATACAGATATTTATTCAGCCCAAATCAGGCATCTGGATAGAAAACAAGTTTGAAGCACTACACAACAGGTAACACTCAGCACTACAAAAATGTTAGTCACACTGTATCTTACAGAAATATGAAGACAAAATGAGGTGTGGCAACTAATTTCAGCACTTAATTTTAAGCTTGCTTGCAGTGAGTGACCATGTTATTAACTCTGTTAATAGCTTTCACTGTGTAGAAAAAGAGATGTTCTGGAGAAGGTAGTTGATGATGTTCAACCCCTTTAGTGTAAGAGCAGGGCAGCACAAAGGAGTCATTCTTGGCCCTTGCAATGGTACCCTCTCTGCAGGTGGGGAAATTGTGTGTCCAACACCAGGCACTCCCTGCTCGCTTCTGCCTCTGCAGGTACCCAGGGCATTGAGTTCAGCTGAGTCTTGTCCACAGGTAAGTATGTCCCATATGCTGAAAGCAAATAGATGATGCTTACCCTCACATGGTTGGACCATGCAGAGTATAAAATGTTTGCGTTTTATTTTTTGTAAAATATTTCTTTAAATAGAAAGGCTATGAAAGGAATCGAAGTTAGGGACCAAAACTTTTTCTGTGCAGCTCTCAGAGCATAGAGATTTTAATTGCTGATTTAGTGCTACAAAGCACAGGCAACAGTAACAACGGTTGCTATCATTGTATACCAACAGCTGTAGTAGTCATTGTGCTACTAGCACATCTGTTTTGTGGTGTCTCTCATCTTTTACTAGATAGTCAATTCTCCTCTGATCTGTTTCAATGAAGTGTTATATCTGCACTTTGCAAAAAACTGAAGAGCTAAATGCAGTACATTGGAAAAGGACATTTATGCCAGCTATTACTATTGTGATATTTGTGATTTATTTTCCTCCCATTATCCTCACTCCATAGCTGGCACAAACTAAAGAAACAAGGCTGCTTATGAAAAATAGTTGTGGTCATCAGAAACAAGAAGAAAAAGTAATAAATTCCAGAACTCTAGCTTAGAATAAAGTGATTTACTTCTGGGAAACATAGTATAACTATGAAGTAGCAGTGAACAAGATCTAAATGTCTGTTGTTCATTAGTCTACCAGATAATGAATTAACAATACTTCACAGATTATAGCATGTAAAAATGGAATCTGTGCTTATGTATACTTTTGACAAAGGGGAAGAGCATCAATGAAACTGAAACTTACCCCCATTTAGACTAATACTGTCAGAGAAGGAACTGCCCCTTTGCTTACAGTATTTTCAGTTCCTCTACATATGTAAAGAATATGCATTAAACTGGTCAAGAGAGGCCAAAACCAAACCTCTGGTTTTATAAGCTTACATATTTGAAGTGCAAAAAATAGACTTTAAATTAAAAGGTAATGGACGTTTACTAAGCTTTCTTGATTCTTGTCAAGGACAGACTGACTTAGAGGGCAGAGAGCCATAGCAAATATACCACCTTCTCATTGTAGGCAGAATTTTTTCATCATTCCTTCATACAACCACAGTTTCACTTTTGCCTCTGCCCTTTCTGCAGTAGCCAGCAGACTGTTAAATGGCAGCCTTGTGTACCTGGCTGCCAGTGAGCAATGGTGAGGGACTGCAAATACCTACATAGAAATATATGAAGATAATTTTTATTTTTATATATATAAAAAAATATATATTTTTTTTTTTTAATGTCCAGCTCTTGGCTAGAAACAGCACTTTAATGAATCTGGTGTCATTACAAATATCAGCATTCAGAGTCAGAGTATGAGTGTATTCTTTTTTTTTAGTAAGAGCCCAGCAGTTTCCTCCCATTTCACAGCAATAATAAAGGGCAAAGCTTGTGGAACTTTTACAAATAAGATACAGAAAAACTGTTGTGGATCACTTCTGTAGTAATTCCCTCTGAAAGCCAGTAATACATTTAGAAACTAGCAATTATACATGCAAGGCATCGTTACTGGCAAGTAGCACTGCAATGAAAGGCTGTATGGTTGGTATTGCGGTTACTGACGGTTTGCTCTGTTCTGCTATATGATTTCCTTTTTATGTATCGTGTAAAGATATTTTGATGATGTTTCAGTACTGTAATATAAAAACATCATTTTCTATGAGGCAGAAAATTAAAATCCAAGGTGGATACCCAAAGGCATTGAGAAAAAAAAATTAGCTACTTTATTTATGCAGTTATTTAAAGAATCTCATGAAAAAAACTGTTATAGTATTCATTTGGACAGGATGGCTGAGCTCAAGATCTTCCGTTCACCATCAGCTGTGTATTCAGCTCATTGCATGGAGCTTTTGCCATATGTTTTCTTTGCACTGTTACTGATAAGACACAGTCTAAAAATCACACTCAAAGCTTTGAAAATACCGCACTGTGAGCAGATGGTGGGAGGGGATGCTTTCACCAGTTGCCTGTGGCTGAAGCCTTTCCTCCACTCCCAAAGCTGGTATGCAAGAGCTGCCCCATGTGTGGAGTTTGCCAGTGTCCCTGGGAGGCTGCAGCACAGGAGCATCCTGCAGGTCTGGAATCAGAGAGGAGAAGGTACGACCCCACCAATACTGACTGTCTAAACAAAAGGCCTCAAGCTTCAGGCCAATGCAAGAGGCTTTGGGTGTCATTGCTGGGATATGACGTTTACAGGAATGAGAAGGACTTCTGTAGCTGGATCAGAAACCATGCACAAACCACCCGATGATGTCAGTCCACTTAGAAGCAACTTTGGCAGAAATATCTAAAAAAAGAATACTGAGAAAAGTACATCTGTTCTTTGGTGTGTCTCTGTCTAGAGGAAGTTCAGCCTCAGTTGAGGGACTGGTAACATCCAAGCAGTCTGTGTGAAGGAATCATCTAGGCAGAAACCATAAAAAGACATTTGTATTCTCCTCTAGGCTTCCAGATGGAAAGGATGGGCAATAGCTTCTCCCAGGAGGGACACAGCTGCGAATTTGCAGCTCTTCCTTTCACAGCTTCTTCAGTCAGTTTTGCTAACTTTTTGCTAACTTTTGCAGGGAAAATAATCATAGCTGTGTTTTGGAAATCTTACTTTTAAAAGCCCTATTACATTTCTAATGATGGGCTTCAGTTCTGCTAAGCTCACTCTTGATGTTGCTGAACCTACTTCATTAGCGTTTCCTGGCTCCACAGACAGCTGATCACAGCATTGCCAGCACTGTGTTTCTGTCTAAGTTTTGTCTTAGTTTTGGTCTAGGTTAAAGAAATTATGGAATTAATTACTGGCTGTACAGCTGTTCTTCCCTGCACCCTGCCAAAAGTCAGCTTAGCATACAGTCTTCCCTGCACAAAATGCTGGTGAATAAGCAAATCTAGTGTGCTTAGTATAGTAGTACAGAAACAGCAACTCCCATCATATAGCCAAATTAGAGGATTACAAGCAAATGCTTGCCAGAAAAGTTGCCATTCATCCAGTGTGCCTGCCGCTCCGCGGCCTTTAGGCTGGGATCTGTAACATCTAATATACGAGAGTCAGAGAGACAGGTTGGTTTGTCCTTAAACGACATTTGCCTCCTGTTTAGGCCGTCAGATCCTCTATCCAATTAGAGTAATACTGAACCTGTTTCATCAGTTGCAGTAGAATTATTTTTCAAGTATGTTCATTGTATGGATTGTCCCTTATCTTCTCCTGTACATCTCAGTATGCTGATGTAGGTTATATTTGGTTTACTTCCTTTATTGACCTGGACACCTTTTTTTCTCTAAGAACTAAAGTTAAAATTGCCCAGTCTAATCAGTAGCACTTTCCCCTCTCCAGCTGCTTTCCTACATCCTACCCAAGCACTGGCCCACAAAAACACTCCCTACATGCTTCAGAAGAGGACAGGTTATGATTAGAAAATACCTCATTTAAAAGAGCCCAAATCATCACACATGCCCTTGGAAAGTCCACCCCTTGACCCAGTGTGATTTAATTTCACTTGCAAGGTCCAGTGCTGGACAGCTTCTAGTTTTGAAGCCACCTCTTGTCTGCTTCCCAGCTAGGCACGGAGATTATGAACTAAGTGATTTCAGATGTTAGTTTCATCTTGGAGGATTTAGTTGACTGCCAGGTATGTAACCTCTGCTGACAAACTGATGAGCCACCATATGCTTCAGGTGATATGGAAAGAGAAGGGAGGTGCCAGGAGGAGAAACGAAGGCAGTCTGGGGCAAGTGTATGGTATTCTGGTGGCAGGTGCAGGCAGTGTGGGGGGGGTTGCATGGTCTTCTAAACTGGATGCCATATTGGGACCAAGTCGGGGGTTTTCCCAGTACCACAGGCTCCCTGTGGCCAGGGGGAAGGACAGCAGCACCTGCCCAGGCCTGGTGCCCCTGGGACAGCAGGGCAGCTGTGACCATGTACTGCCTGCCTGGCCCCCAGGATGGGAGCTGACAGGAGCCCCCAGGTCCTCTGCAACTACAAGGTGTGCGAACAGACCTCACATGCAGCTCTTGATTGCACTTCCCTTAGTTTGGTTCTTTTGCTTTCATCAAAAGAGCCACCTTTTTCTGCTAAGATGCTGTGAAAGTGCCAAGCAACTTCGATGCTCTAAGAGAAATTCAGGAGCCTGCAGGACAAAACACAGCTGCCATGAGGAAGCTAACTGGGCTGAACTTAAAGCTGCAGCTTAAACAAGTATCATCTGCAAGTGCTGCCATTCAGCAGAGCTCTTCCTCATGGCTCCCACCAAAGACATCCTCTCATTCACTAGTGCCCACAGCACCTCAGCAGAAAAGCATTTATCCTTCCAGTGTGCTGCATGCTATTGTCACCACTTGCAAATGGAGAACTTGAGACATACAAGGACAAGGAGTCACATTTTCAAAGATAGCTCTAATTCCCCAGTGTTATATTTGCAATTTGAAGTTCATTGGATTCTATAAATCACCCAATCAGTGACCAGAAACAATTCCAGATCACTTCAGAACCCAACCACACTGAGACTTCTGACATTTGAATAGTGAAGCCTTGCAGTGAATTACTCATGTACTATTCAAAAAGCAAAATAATATTTTGAAAAAATGGCGAGTAAATTTGAAAAATTAGACTAGATAATTCTAAAAAAAAAAGTGAAAATAAAAAAAAAACTTTTTGTGAATTGCACTTCATACTTTCGGCTTTAACCCCTGGAAAAATAGGTCGCATCACTAGGTATTTGCACTCTGTCATCCACATGAGTGCTTACTCAACAGTTAGCTTGGTTAGCTAGTTGTTGGGGTTTTGTCTTTTGAGGACTGTTTTCATCTGGAAGAATTATATTAGGTATAAAAGTAGTTATAGGGATTTTTTGGAGCAATGTATTTATTTTTGAATTAATTGTGCTTTATTTTAGCCTCATTCTCCTCTGTGTCTGAAATCTGAATTGGCCCTGTAATATCTGTGAAAATGTGCTTCCATGTCTAACCCTCATGTTACTTCCAGCTTGCAGTGACTTTCAATAAGTTGTCCGCTGGCTCCCTGCCAAACTGAAAATCTCTGTAAATGCAAAGCAACTCTCCGAGGATCATTTTGGAAGCACAAATGCTTTTGGTTTCAGTTATAGACAAGACAGAATCTAAAAAACATTTTGGATATTTATTTATACAGCACAAATGGGCATAGCACTGTGTATCATACTGATGGAGTTTTAATTCCCAAACTGCATCTTAGAAATTCAAAGCTTTTCCTCTCCTACAGTGAAGCCTGACTGCTGCAGAAGCAGAGAGAAACAAATAAGATTCTTCTAAAATGTTATGAAAGATATCAATAACTAAGAGCACAAACTTCACTCCTCTGGTACATATAAATCTGAAATGACCTGAGTGGTTGCAGGTGAGTCATTTCCAGTTTCCACTCACATCTCTGACACTGGAATTTTGCTTCTCGGTCATACTCATTGATTGCTTTTCCTATTTGTGCTGGTCACTTTGGGTGCAGGGATGGGACTACTGGCCTCCACACACTGCAATCTGAACACATCAGCTGTTGCCCATAAAATCTAGTAATCTTTTAAATAAGTGTGTATTCAAGCCTAAATTTGTAGTTAAATCATAGTCCCATGCTTATGGGCTCAAGCAGCCCTGATGACAGGTGAGGTCTGTAGGTGGTAACACCTGCTTTCAGTGGGTGTTTGAGGTGGACTGGACAACCAGACAATCAGTCCTGAGGCTTTGTTGATGTTGTTAGTTGGCTGGTTGGTTGGTTGGTTGGTTGGTTGGTTGGTTGGTTGGTTGGTTGGGGATATTTTACATGCCTGAAGAATGACAAAAATTTGCAAAGCAGAATTGGGCAGACAATTTGCTGGCAAAACAGGAAAATAATAGGAGTGAGCAGATGTTAGGATTGAATTTTCAGCTACCCTAAAACAAGCAAGAATTAACTTGGATAGCACTCTTTCTTTGGGGCCAGACAAGTATTTCACCCCAACTGAAGCATTTAGGGTTTAGTTTCTTTTTTGAGTGAAATTATTTCTGCCTAGCTTTTTTTGACCTGAATAGATTACTATGATTTTTTTTTTTTTTTTTTTGTATAAAAACTTGCCC